>BHFT01037186.1:0-78590 GCA_004320025.1 Laticauda laticaudata
AGAGGACAGTTCACACTGGGTCAATGCTACTGGATTACATGCTCCTTCGTTTGTTTCCAGGACTTTCATGCTGGTTCTCTCCTCAATGTCCTCATCAACCTGGTCTGGGAGAAGGGGGCCCTGTGGGGGAATAGTGTCATGCCTTTGGTGAGACTGACTCTGAGGAAGAGGAGGAACAAGCCAACAGTGGTGTTGGCTCCAGCGGTGGTAGAGGAGGCTGGGGAAGGGCAAGGGCCGGCTTGAGCAAGTCAGAGGAGGATCCATCCCCTCATCATCCTTTGGGTCACGCAGTGGAGGAGAGATCAGGGCAAAAGCGAGGTCGATTCAACGAGGAGATTACCAATGAATCCTCCTCGTGGCTTGCAGCTGGGAGCTACGTGTATAAATTGTAACTTTGTAGTCAGAATTGCTGGAGTCAAAGTTATTGTTCTCCTTTGAATGCAGGTTTTTATCTTTGCTGCGGTTCTTCCATGGACTCTCCTCAGTTATTTTCCCCTGGAATGTATGATTAATTATCTTGGCTTGCTTTGGAATTCTCATCAATGCAGTTTGTTTTGGTTTTCTTTTTTGCCTCATTATTTACTTTTGTGACTTTAAACTATCTTAATAAAACAGTGAAGTTAAGTTGAAGGCATTACCGGACTTTAATGTATGCTTTGGGTTTTGGGTTATTTTGAGAGACTATGGGTCATCACACCAGTTCTGGAGAACCAGTAGCTGAAATTTTGAGTAATTTGGAATGCCACCTCTGACTGGCCCCACACCAATCTATTCTCTGCCTCCCATGTCCCAGCTGGATCTTCTTTTGTTGCCTGCACAGGAGAATGGAGCTGGAAAGCAGGTTAGTGGGGGAGAAAAATGGGAATTTTACAGTGTCCTTCCCCTGGAGTGGGGTGGGAATGGAGATTTTATAGTATCCTTCCCCTGCCACACACACCAAGCCACACTACACCAGGCCCACCAAAACATGCCCACAGAACTGGTAGTCAAAAAAATTTGAATCCCACCATTGATGTACAGTGTGTGGATCAGTCATATTTATGAGAAGAAGTTTCCTGATACAAGTCCTGACTTACAAGAGTTTATTTAGTGACTGTTCAAAGTCACAATGCCAATGAAAAAAGTGTCTTATGACAATTTTTCACACAACCATTGAAGCATCCCCATGGTCATGGGATCAAAATTCATATGCTTTGCAACTGACTCAGTTGCACTGTCCCAACATCATGTGATCATCTGATGAGCAAAATCAATGGTGAAGCCAGATTCTCTTAACAGCTATGATACTATGATGGCAAGAAAGGCCATAAAATGGGATAAATTTCCCCTAACAAACGTGTCACTTAGACAGTAGAAATGTTGGGTTCAATTGTGGTTGTAAGTTGAGGATTACTTTATATTTGCTTTATATGCATGTTTCCGCAAAAATAAGACAGGGTCTTATTTTCTTTTGGGCCCCAAAATTAGCAATAGGGCTTATTTTGGAGGGGTGTCTTATTTTTCCATGCACAAGAGGCCCACTTCTTCTATTTGCTTGTGGTGGGGCAGGCCATGCAAGGCACATGGGGGAGCTCCACCATTATTTTCCCTCACCTTGTGGCTGCAGCATCATGAGCAACCAGATGGAATGGGTGGGTGGCTGCGCAGGCTCTAATGTAGGAGTTATTTTGGGGGTAGGGATTATATTTATATAATCCCTATATTTATATTTACACATGTAAAAAACATGCTAGGGCTTATTTTTGGGGAAACAGGTATCAGATCACAATACTTTATAACAGGGGTTCCCATCTCCCAGGAACCGATACATAGTTTCTTAGGAACCTGTGAAGCAGTATATAAATCTAAGTGCTATTGCTTTTACTATTCAGCTTTTGCCTGAGAACTCTTCTATTTGATACCATCAGGCTTCTGTGTGTTGCATTGGTGGTAATATGCTGTTATCAAACTTGTGGTATAAATTTGTGGCATCAATATAACATTTTGTATGCCCCTTGGCCAAGACTCAGTACTATCCATCTCCTAATTTCTCCTTATATCCGCTAATACAATCTAGAATGCAAAATATTGCAGACTTTTATAAACAAGTAGGTCACATATTGTAGCCAAAGAGCTACAATAAATCTGACTTATAAATCTGATAAATTTGATAAATAATGCTGATCAGATCTGATAATGCTGTCTTATAAAATTGATAACTCTGGGGAACAGGTTTATCTTTCTGCTTTGTAATGGACATCTCCATCATGAAAATCTGTATCAGATATTTTCATCCACAAATCCTGTCTTTAACAATAATATCGTAGTAGTGTTTCCTGCCTGAACAGGAAGTTGGACTCGAAGATCTCCAAGGTCCCTTCCAAGTCTGTTATTCTGTTAGTACCAAAGTATGACTGTAGAATAGGATCTATACTGAATGTATGAGACCCGGCAAGACAGTATGCTCCCCAAATGGTAACTGAAACACATGATAAATACAGGAAGTCTTTACTTAATGGCCATTTGTTTAACTGTTCAAAATTATGACAGCACTGAAACAAATGACTTGTGATCAGTTCTCACAATTATGACTCCCCACAGTCATATGATTACAATTTAGGTGCTTGGCAACCATCACAAATTTGCAACATTTGCAGCATCTCATGTCTTGTAATTGCCATTTGCAACCTTCTCTGATGGCTTCTAACAAGAAAGGCAATAAGGAAGACAGCAGGAAGTTGCAAGTCACAGTTGCCTAATGCCTCACTTTATAGCTGTGATTCATTGAACAACCACAACCAGGACTGCCATCACTATGTGAGGTGGCCACATGATGTTTTACTTAATGATTGCTTCATTTATCAACAGAGTTGCCAGTCCCAATTAGGATCACTGAGTGATGATGACCTGCAATGGCATACAACAGTCACTGTGTTTCAGATATGATTAGGAGGCCTATATGGTAATTGTGGCAAAACTAGGACATGTTAATTGTGTGTTTTTGTGGTGGTGGTTCTGATTGTCTTTACAGACTTTTAAGTCTACTTTTATACCTATAATGTGCAGGTTTGAATAACCATTCCTCTTTTGCTATGCACCTAAAGCAGATTTTAAAGGGAAAAGATCATTGATTTCTTCAGATGGAGATTTTCTTTCTGTGATTACCTCTGGATCTTATTTGGAAATACGCTAGAATCAATTTCATAAATCCCTTAGTTTCACAGAAAAGTACCAGGATTATTCTTCCTTCTTTAGCTTTCTCTTTTTTTCCAGTAACACATGGAAACCATAGTTTGTCCTAAAGACCCATCATAAAAGCAACCTTGAGAATGATTTTTTTAAAAAGAAAAATAGCATTAATAAAATACAAGTGAAACTCGAAAAATTAGAAAATACAAGTGAAACTCAAAAAATTAGAATATTAGAATTAGACATGATAAATCACGGCTTGAACTATCTTGCTTTGCATGTAATTAGTCTATCTGATATATTAGGTTCACCTTTTAAGTTGCATTACTGAAATAAATGAACTTTTGCACAATATTCTAATTTTTTGAGTTTCACCTGTAAATATCAGCATATATTGTATGTTCTGAAAGGAAGGTAGTTGTCACAATAATGGCATAAGACAGCTATGTAAAACATCCCAGTAGATGATAACAAAGTTAAAAAAATATATAACAGTGAGCATTATCAAAATTGAATTTTTATTCCCTCCCCCATTTTTTTGCACTAAATATACTCTCCAGCCTGGCATAGGGAGAACATGCTCTTGATGAAAAAGCCTCCATTTTCTCTGTGTTTTAAACTAAGGCCAAATAGTCTTCTCTAAGCTGATATTGATTTTTGGCGTCCAGAATTCCTGGCCAGCACCGACTTTGGACAGCACCATGTGAAGAGTATCCAAAGCATTTTGCATTTGTGTCATTGCTGTAGCAGAGAATACTGTGGCTGCCTTATCTAAGAGCTTTACATTGCTAAGGTAGCCTTCCATGGCTACTCTTTGGTTTTATCTCACCTTGATAGGAGTAATTTTTTAAAAGAGTGATTGCAGGCTAAAGATACACTTCGAGATGAGGTTAGAGTAAGCAGTTGACTATTAGTGCTATCTTTTTTGTCATTGCAGCTTTGCCACTACGGAAAAGAGTGGAAGCACAATCCTAAGGAATTTTCACCCAGCAAGGTCACTATGAGTTTGGTCCCTAGTAGGCACTAGAGTGGGAAAAATTGTTCTATTATTTTCTATTTCCTCACAACTGGTATCCACCTAAATCTAGTGCATCATGCAATGCAAAGAGAAAGTTATTCAGAAGATCGTCCTTTTGTGTTTGCACGCACCCAGCAATAGCTTCCATTTCTTGCTCACTATGACTTTAGATTTTCCTGCCAACATAATCTGCCTCTTCCCTGACAGTCTTTTCACACTACAGAGCTTTATGTCACCTTTCTGCTTTCCATTAATTAATTCATTCCATAAGGTCTGTTTTCCTCAACAGCCACCTTCATTACTGCATCTAGAAAGCCTGTTAGCAGTTGCCTGCAGATAAATCCATCTCTCTCACTCCCCCTCCAAACCCCACCAACCAAGGCTGCAGTGCAGTATGGCTGTGCCGCACACCTCCTTCCTCAGCAGTCAGGGCCCCCCTCATTTTGCATTCAGGCAGGGTGGGAGCTCAGGGGAGGTTGGCAGAGAGGTTTATAAATAGTCAATGTTGCTGAAGCAGCTCCTGCTAAAAATAGAAACGGCAATTGACCCAGACTATGAAATGGTAGAAGCTGAGACAGCACTGACCTACGGGCTAGGAGGGCTGGGGTGGGGTGGACTGGGGTGCATAGCTAATACTGAGAGAAACCCTTAAGGCCTTGCGAAGGTGAAGAAGAGCGGAGAAATGGCCCAAAGTGGGAAGAAATAGCAGTGTCACAGCAAGGAATGGGATAGGGCGGCCAAGACAATTCCAAGGAGTTTTTTTTTTCCTTGAAAATTTTGCCAGCAATTTCAATATAGCCCCAGGGCAAGTCTGTTTATCCTTCCTGCTTGTTCTCCCTGGTATGTTCTATAAAATAAACATGGACAGAATCACCTGAAAATTGCTCTGCATTTACTATATTTTGCTTTCATATATGGCCAGGCTTTGATTGTGCATATTAAGATTAGATTAAATACAATTTGTTAGAATCATGTGAACATCCTTTGACTTAAGATAGTTTGTTACGAAGACCAAGGCTGCCAGATGTTGGGATTATGTATCCTATTCTCCCCAATGAATATATGACCAAAATAATTTATGTTAAAGAAAATTGAACAACTCACAGTTTCATTCATACAGTGAATGCTCTAAAAATGTTTCTACCTATAAACTAATTAAAATATTTTCCCAGTTGAATGGTGTGGGGAGCATTTCTGAGACCCTTTATTATTTTTAAAAAAATATTCAGAAAATAAGCATCTTGCTTTTATTTTTTAAGCTCTTCTCGATACATGTGATATGTGACACATCATCTTAGGCAGCATCTCTTGTCCTCAGTCTATCAGAGGAAACCCAGGATTCTTCTAAGAGGATTTGGGTTTGAAATATATTGCATTTATTGTTCAATTTCTATGGATAATTTTGTTAAAATGTTGGCGGATTCTGAGCATTTATATCAACTTTGTCAAATTTGTCAAGAATCAAAACAAAGATCAACAAGGGGAGAAATTCTGTCTACCTAAATTCATATCAAATGGAATAAAATTAAGGGAATTATATACCACAAGCCCATTTGTCACATTAAAACTTAGGAATTCACTGACCATTTCAAAAGGATTCAAAGGTTGCAATTAAGGTTTTGTGAGTCCCCCACGCGCCCCCCCCCCGTTATTTGTATTTTAATGCAGGTGTTAAGTTTCATTATGGAGCTTGCCTTCAATTAAAATATGCATAGTATCAGTTACTAGGGCTGAAACATTTTGCATGCTTACTAGGGAGAACAACACTCAATTCAGCTCAGCAATGTATTTCTCAGAATAAAAGAATTCAGTTAAAATATTTACATTGTACAAGTGCCTTCCACACCACTGTGGAGGGTTGCAAAAACAAAACAAAAAAGCTAGCTACTGTCTAATAGGCATCAAATCCCCGTTGGAAGCAAATAACGGTCAGATTCTGAACAAATGGGTGAGCTGAACCCGGGTTTTTAAAACCTTCGCCTTCCTCGAAAGAACAGGGTTCGGAACTATCAGAACAAGGAGAATTTGCAGTCTTCTCCCTACGGAAAACGCAGAAACCTTGCAGTTTCGCAGCCTCGCCGGCTCCCTGGCACGCCGCTTGCTTCTCAATAAAGCAAAGAAAAAAGGGAAAAAGGGGAAAAAAAAAAAAAAAGAGTAACCCTGTTGGCTGCCTGAAGGAGATGAATATTTATGGCGACTGGAAAGAGCTCCGGCTTTCGGCTTCCCCCTCACGTGCTGAGCCAGCAGGGATCCTGACTAAATTGGATGTCAGCACACCTAAAGGGATTCTGCTCGTTCGGGCAGGAGAGCGGATAAAAATAGACGGCGTGTGAGGATTGTGAGTCTATCACCTGGGCGAAAAAACTCCTTGAGAAGCCCCGCAGCATTTGGGAGGGCAACATTTGCGCCCGGAGATGAGAGATGGGGTGCCCTGGCGCCTTTCCTGCCCTCTTCTCTGGCAGCAGCTGGAGTTCCTTCGCTCCGTGCTCTGCCGTCCTTTAAAAAAAAAAAAAAAATAGGAAGAATTTCTGCAGTGCAGAAGCAGCAGCAATTCTCCGGAGGGGAAGTGGGGGAGGAGGCTTGCTTTCCCAGCATCTGGTCTTTCAAGTGGCCACCTGCCCTTTCACCTCCGTCTGATGGTAGGGATAGCCCGGCAAATGACAGCGGACACAGCCTGTCCCTTTCGTGTGATCCTCCGCCATTGCTAAAACATTAAACATAAAAGGTTGGGGAAATGAACTGACAAATGGTTCAGCAAAGGATCTTCATATGCATACAAAGGCCATCTCTCCTAAAATAACCTCCCCCCACATTGAGGAGGGGTCCCATTCCCCTGACGTTCTGGAGGCTTCTAAAAACCTAGCTTTTCAAGAAAGTCACTGGCAACTGAATACAATTATCAAGGCTTGTTTTCTTGCTCTTGGTTGCTGTATTGCATTCCTGTTTTGATTATAACCTGCATCTGTACACAGACTAGGATATTTCCAGAGTGAGGCAATAGAATAGATACATTTCCTCAGTAAATAAATGGATTTTCTTGAAATATTCTCTAGTTTTGTTTCCACCCACCTTAGCAGAATATTCTTCTTTGCTAGGAAGGATCTCTGCTGGGAACTCATGAAATGGGTTTTAAATCCTCTGCCCCCACCATCCAGGGTCAAACGTAGAAAGCTAGAGAGATTACAGTTGTTTCCCTAAGCCTTCTGTGCATAGACAAAAACCACATCCAAAGAACATTCCCAGTTGGAACTTACAGGATCTTGAAATAGAAATTACACAACCTAGCAGTTCCCTGTTTCTAATGTTGCCAACTGTAGCTGTGAGGAAACCTCTCCAATCTCTCTGCACTGGAACAAAATGACGTAAACCTAGCCTGTGAAACAACCAATATATCAGGTTCACAACTCCCTGCAAAACAAAAATGTTGGATGCAGTGCCATCTATTGACTAAGAGCAAGAATGATCTGGTGGGTTATTTTGCTGGACTTTTAGAGGACAAATCAACTACATTTACAACAGCTGCAGATTTATATCTTGTTAGCATTGAGCATGCATTGCCAAATCGGAAAAGAAGAATTGCATTACATATGCAACAAGGGATCTACATAATTTTCTTTTCACAGTTTCATAACCACTGATGGAAAACACAGCAAACATGACTGCCGGTTTTCAATATGAACCAAACCATTGAAATATTATTTAATGTTTTTCTGTTCCTTTTCCATTCATAGACTTTGGCCAGAAAATCATGTCTCTTGCAATTCTTGTAATAAGATTGAGACTGGACCAGGGACTTCTGTCCTCAGTGTGAGTTGTGTTGAGGGGGAGTTGCATGAAGGGAGACTCAGCCGATCTCACTGTACACTTGTTATATTCTGACAATAGAAGTAATACTTTATTGGGAACTCTATGCCTAGCCATGAAACCAAAAGACTTCTTTTTTTATGTTTTTATTGAGTTTCTAATTTTCAACATGAAACATCACAGTTTCAACAACATTCTTGACATCTATACAATTTCTTATCTTAAATATCTTAACAGATTGTATTTATATTTATCTCATATTAATTAATTGTTATTCCTATATTCTTATATAATTTACAAATTTACATTTTACATTCTTAAGGCTTCTTACAGTTAAGTTTCTTGTCTTATTTTTTAGTTCTGTTTGCTAACCAATCATACCATTTATTCAAGATTAGGAAGTATTCAGAATCATCTCTTTCTTTCAATTTCAACGTTAGCATATTCATTTCGGCACTTTCTGTTACTTCTTGTAATATTAGTTCTTCTTTAGGAATATTGGGAGTTTTCCACACCTGTGCAAAGGCTATTCTGGCAGCTGTTCTGGTATGAAGCAATAAATATTTTATTTCTTGAAACCAAAAGACTTATAAACCCACGTTCAATGGTTGAGAAGAAGAAGACTAACCATGCCAGAGATGGATAAAGTTAACTGATATTTTCTATTTTAAACTCTTTCTCTTCTTGCTAAATCTATTTTAAGACTTATCCTACAATTTGTTGATATAACTGAGAAGGTTCTGAGAGTAATTTTAAAAAAAGGAACTAGATTTATCAGTAAGTCTCTGAAGTGTTAGTAATAGCTTCCTAACAGACAGGAAGCAGCAGGTCAGCAGGTGAAGTTAGGCAGAATCACATCTGATACCAGTACAATTAGCACAGGGCTCCCCCAAGGCTGTGTGCTCTCTCCAATTCTCTCTATATACCAATGATTGCATCTCAAACATCCATCTGTTAAACGACTGAAGTTTCGAGATGATACAACGGTGGTTGGTCTCATTTGAGACAACGAATTCGCATACAGACAGAAGGTTGAACTACTTGCCTCATGGTGCGACCGGAACAATCTGGAACTGAATAAACTCAAAACCGTAAAATGGTGGTAGACTTTAGGAGAAATCCTCCCATATTACCACCTCTTACAATACTAGACAACACAGTATCAACTGTAGAGACCTTTTAATTTCTAGGTTCTATCATATCACAAGACCTAAAATGGACATCTAACATCAAAAATGTCATTAAAAAAGCACAAGGAATCTTATTTCTGCACCAACTTAGAAAGCTCAAACTGCCCAAGGAACTGCTGATCCAGTTCTACAGAGAAATTATTGAGTCTGTCATCTGCACCTCTATAACTGTCTGGTTTGGTTCTGCAACCCAACAAGACAGACACAGATTTCAGAGAGTAATTAGGACTGCAGAAAAAACAATTGCTACCAATCTGCCTTCTATTGAGAACAGGTATAATGCATGAGTCAAAAGAGGGCTGTGAAAATATATACAGACCCCTTACATCCTGCACATAAACTGTTTCAACTCCTACCCTCAAAATGACGCTATAGAGCACTGCACACCAGAACAACTAGACACAAGGACAGTTTTTTCCCCGAACGCCATCACTCTGCTAAGTAAATAATTTCCTCAACACTGTTGAACTATTTACTAAATCTGCATTACTATTACTATTAATCCTCCCATCCTTCCTTTCACCCATCTCTTACAGTATGACTGTAACTTTGTTGCTTGTATCCTAAAGATTGCTTATTGTACACTATGACTATTAAGTGTTGTACCTTATAATTCTTGATAAATGTATCTTTTCTTTTATGTACACTGAGAGCATATGCACTAAGACAAATTCCTTGTGTGTCCAGTCACACTTGACCAACAAGGAATATTCTATTCTAAAATATACTTTCTGAGCCTCTGAATGACATCACCCTAAAACGTATTGTTGATGTTCAAAGGGTCATACTTTTTTCTATTATTTGAAATCATAGATTATGCATAACCAAGAAAATTCCACCAAAAAGATAATTAGAAGTGTGCAGGGTTCAAATATTACATTTTAAACCACTTTACTTTTCTTTAAATATTACATTTTAAACCACTTTACATTTAAAGTTATATATAAATACACAAAACTTCCAAAATAAAAACCTAAGCATGTCATCTGGGACAGAGAGAGTGAGGAAGAAGAGAATGTTATCATCCTTAGGGGCCAAATATAAAGATAGATAGATAGATAGATAGATAGATAGATAGATAGATAGATAGATAGATAGATAATTTGTAGATCTAGGTCAGAGTATTCACTTCATCATGAGGATAAGGAATAATTTAATTCTCTCTTACACTCTCCTTTTCATAATCCTATAAAATAACCTCTATAAAACTATAACTTCCATTTCAGATGATATCTCCAATAGAAACCGATAACTGTGGTGGATAATTGAAAGAATCTATTCACCACAAACTAAATAGGAAAAAACTACTATATCTAGCTTCAAGCAAAGATCTGAGAACAAAACAATGGCAGTGAAAGGCAACCAACTAAATTTGGAGCCACCACACTATGTACATTTGTTGGAATATTTATTGGTTCTAGGACTGCGTGGTTTCCATAACCCAATCCATTATAATATTAACATAATAAAATATAACAAAAATCTAGCCATGCACTATCATAGATACATCATTTTTTCCCAGTCTTTCAAAAGAACAAGAATTCATGGAAGGGTTTCTAAACCTTAGCAATTTGTGTGGACTTTAACTCCCAGGAAGCTCCATGCTGGCTGGGGAATTCTGGGAATTGATATCTACACATCTTAAAATGGCTAATGATGAGAATCACTGTTTCAGAAACATTCCAGAAAGATCTCTCCTAAATTAACAGCGCAAATGAAAATGTTTCTTCTTTCTTGAAAAACATTAATCTTGGCCATGTGGCACAGTAATTAAAATGCAGCATTGCAGGATGATTGTGCCCACTGCCAAGAGTTCAATCCTGATAGGCTCTAGCTTATCAGCTGACTCAGATTTCCATCCTTCTGAGGTTGGTAAAATGAGGACCCAGATTATTGGAGGCAATATGCTGATCTTAAATCGCTTATAGAGGGCTGTAAAGCCCCTATGGGGCAGTATATAAGCCCACTCTCTCTGTCCCAGATGCCATGCTATTGGTATTCATATTTGAGGATAATCCTGACATAACATCTAAGATCAAAAGAACTGAAACCAAAGATTTAATGCAGGAGGAATTTGGCCTATTGAGCCATTCAAGAATCCCTCCTCCCTAGAAGTCTGTTTCTTTCTGGTTCAAAGGAAACATGTCTGTGGGAAGGGATTATCAGGGAGGATTAAATAATACTTTGACCTACTTCCTCATTGTATAAAATTGCTACCATTTTTTGCCTCCCCTAAAGCTGACCCAGTCAGTTTGTGAACCTGAAGAGAAACCAGGGTAAGAGGTCAAAATCAATTAGAAAAATTCAAAGAGTCACTTGAGAGCAAGATAGGTGGTATATAGATATAATAAATAAACACAAAGGAAGATCAAAGATTATTGATGATCAGATGCAATGAGATGATCTCTGTTTACTGTTGGAACTGTAATCAGAGGGGATACCTCCTTGTGTGAAATTAGAGAACTTTGATTTGCACAAGACAAACTCCCAGCAGAGCAGGGCAAGCCTCGGGGGTGGGGGTGGGGAACCCAGGAATCTTCCCTTGCCTGCACTCCAGAAATTTAGAGACTGGAAAGAAATACAGGTGAAACTCCAAAAATTAGAATATTGTGCAAAAGTTCATTTATTTCAGTAATGCAACTTAAAAGAGGGTGAAAAACTAATTATAATGCAGATAGACTCATTACATGCGAAGGACAAGGTAGTTCAAGCCATGATTTGCCATAATTGTGATGATTATGCTTATAGCTCATGAAAACCCAAATCCCTAATCTCAGAAATTAGAATATTACATGCAATCAATCAAAACAAGGATTGTACATAGAACAATATCGGACCCTGAAAAGTGTAAGCATGCAGATTACTCAGTACTTGGTTTGGGCCCTTTTGCAGCAATTACTGCCTCAATTGCGGTGTGGCATGAAAGCTATCAGCCTGTGGCACTGCTGAGGTGTTATGAAGACCAGGATGCTCTCAATACGGCCTTCAGCTCTCTGCATTGCTCGATCTCATGTCTCTCATCTTTCTCTTGGCAATGCCCATAGATTTCTATGGGGTTCAGGTCAGGCGAGTTGCTGGACAATCAAGTACAGTAATCCATTCGGTCATTGAACCAGGTTTTGGTGCTTTTGGCAGTGTTGCCAAGTCCTGCGGAAAATGAAGTCAGCAATCCCATAAAGTCATCTGCGAAGCGAAGCATGAAATGCTCCAAAACTCCTGTAGATACGCTGCATTGACCTTGACTTTAATGAGCACAGTGGATCAACACCAGCAAATGACATGCGTTCCAAATCAACACAGACTGGTGGAAAACTCCACACTGGACTTCAAGCATTTTGCAGTGTGTACCTCTCATTCTCCTCCAGATCTGCATCCTTGGCTTCCAAATGAGATGCAAAAGTTGCTCTCATCAGAAAAGAGGACTTTGGATCACTGACAACAGACAGTTCTGTTTTCTTTAGCCCAGGTAAGACGCTTCTGAGTTGATGTTGTTTAGGGCGGTTGACAAGAGGAATATACATTTGAAAGCCCATGTCCAGGATCCGTTCTAATATTGCGTGCTGCTCTTGATGCACTGGACTCCAGCTCAGTCCACTCCTGGAAAGTCCCCCAATATTTTGAATGGCTTTTCTGACAATCCTCTCAGGCGTGGTCATCCCTGCGCTTGGCACTTTTTCTTTCCACACTTTTCCCTCACATTATATTTCTATAATGTGTTTTTGATACACACTTTGGGAACACCCAACTTCTTGTGCAATTACCTTTTGAGTTTTCCTCCTTGTGGGGTGTCAATGATGGTTTTCTGCACAACTGTGAGTCACAGTCTTTCCCATGATTGTGATTCCTATTGAACCAGACTAGAATGAGACCATTTAAAGGCCCAGAAACCCTTTGCAGCATGTTAAATGCTTAATTAACTGATTAGAGTTGGGACCTTGAGCCTAGAATATTGAACCTTTTCACAATATTCTAATTTTCTGAAGATTGTGGATTTGGGGTTTACATGAGCTTTAAGCCATAATCATCATAATTATGACAAACACAAGCTTGCTTTGCATGATAATGAGTCTATCTCATGTATTAGTTCAGCTTAATTGCATTACTGAAATAAATAACTTTTGCACGATATTCTAATTTTTTGAATTTCATCTGTAACGGAGCAAAAGTGAGGTCAAGAGACAGGCAATGTTCCTCTTTAAGCTGCCCCTGGAGTTTCATTTATTTATTGGTTATAACCCATGTTCTAATTAGCATACTCGAAATACCAAATCCAATTGGTCCAGAAATACTACAAACGGATTAGTGAAGGAGCACTGTGATTGGCTCACTCTGAATCAACCTGCAATTGGCTGGTGAGTGCGGGGAGATTCAGAGAGCCATCACTGGCGGCAAGCTGCGAGCCAATCCCTATATAAAGGCGTTGCCCGCAGCTCCGAGGTTAGCACTGATCAATATAACAGATAAAGAAGCATGAAAGCCACACTGGTCTCGATCTCTTTCCTGCAGTCCAACATTAGTGTACGAACGTGGATCCTGAGACAAAGAGACCAGTCGAAGCACGTGGCAACCAGAGCTGAACAACCAATGAGATGGCCGGCAGCAACTCGCCACCGTGCACCATTCGATAGGTGGCCGAGGACTGTGGAATTGTAACATCGATCGATTCTCATGTTCCTCGAAAGAAGCAACAACCTAAAGGAAGCCAACGCATCATGAGGAAGAGAGCCGTGTTCCTGACACACTCGGCCGCAGTGTTCAAAGATGTGCGAGCGCTAGCCAGACTCCAAGACGTGAAAGAGATGTCATGGACAGACCTGGACTGGCTGCTAAGGAAACCCATTACCACTCTCTCATCTGGTAGGCATGAATTTTATAGGAGGGATCAGCAGGAAGGTGAAAGTTATTGGAGATACAAGAGACTTACAGCCCCAAGGCGACGTGACAGCATCACCACCACCAGAACCAGGACTTTGCACACAGAGAAACGGTGGAGCCACGAAGGCAGGAACAAGCGGCTCAGCGAAAACTGCGGAAGGAGGAGATCCACGCCAGACGCGTTCACCATTGGGCACTTGAACACAACCGAATCACCGCAAAAGTGCACGTGCAGGTCAAAATGAAGGCCAGCAGTGCAACATGGAGATGGATTCTGGGACTACCTCTCCATGTCTCCTGGAAAACAATCAAGTGTCTAGTACCAGCATACGCAGATGGGAGTTGGAAGCCAGAGACACCTAAAGATTCCAGGGAACCAAATCCCGGTGCGTCGAATCAGACATTTCACGTAAATTTCAAAGGACACGCAGAGGTACTCCACTGACCATCGTGGGATAAGAGACGTCCAAGCCTGCTGGACTGGAATGGTTCATGCCATTAGGGATCAAAGTGACATGGCATTAACACACATCAATGAACGATCTGGGAAGGAGAACTCATGAAGGATTTCAGTGAGGTCTTCAACAGGCGAACTAGCAAGTACCGTGGTTCCCCAATAATCAATTCAACTTGAACCCCAATATTGCCCAATCTGCCTAAAACGAGGCAAGTCCCATCGTCCTCAAGCTAAAATCAATGAGCAATTCGACAAGCTCATCGCCCAAGGCCTGGACGATAGACCACACACGTGGGAAACCCAATAGTCACCCTGATAAACCAGATGGGTCAGTGCAGATTTCTTTGGTGACACTAAGAAAATTCATATCAACGCCATGAATTGCGGCCCGTTGTCTGACACTAGTAAGTCCAGTAGCTCGTGGGTGGCAAAAACAGTGTGTGTTGCAACTGTTCAACCATGTGCTGCAGCCAGAGTGCTTACCCATCCCGGTGGGGGGAGAAAAAGTCTTCACAGAACAAGCTCGACCTGGCGCAGGCATACCCAGCAGCTTCCAGTCGACGCCAGGACTGCTGAGGTGCAAACCATCGCTGACATCCACCGGGAGCATTCCTGTGCAAGAGGCTCCAGTTTGGAAGTCAGCGTGGCACCAGGTGTTCCAGAGTCTAATGGAACAACTATTGCAGGGAATAAAAGGTGATGCCCTACTTACGATGAATGTGCTGGTGTCAGCGAAGAACAAACCCATTGGGGAGCTGTCTCGAGGGAAGTCTGCAAAAATTTAAAGACGCAGGACAAAGTAAAAAAAAAAAAAAAGAAGTTGCCAACTATGCACAGAAAAAAGTAAGATTTTCTGGTACCTGGTTGACAAAAAAAATGGAATCCACCCACTGAGAAGAAGGTTAAGCATCAAGAAAGCTCTGAGATACAGAATAAAATGGAACTGCAGGCTTTCACATAGACTCATTAACTTTATGATGTTTCTTTGCCCCAGAAGGCAACAACAGCGGAGCCCTTTCATAGACTACTGGACAAGGCAGCCAACCTGGTCTAGGGGCAAGCGGAAGAAAATCGTGTTTCAAAAGATAAAATTTTACTAACATCAGAATCAGTCCTCATACAGTACGTGAAACCCTATTACTGACCGTTGACCTGTGACGCTTCACCCTTCAGCGTCGACATCCTAAGCCACACTCTGCCAGATGGAAGAAGAAGCGCCATCACAATTCTTCTCCAAGAATTTCCGGGCAGAGAGGAATATAGCCACTGGACAAGGAGGCGATAGTAGCAATACCGGTGTGAAGCCGGTTTCATGAATACCTATACGGCTAGGACTTTTCTCATCTTTATCACTGACCATAAACGCTCCCTAGGAATACTGCAGCGGAACAAGGCCACCCAACATTTGTCACCTGGATGACAAGTGGTCTGAATTCCTTGCGCCTCACATTATCAATTAATACACTGACCAAGGAAAAAGTATCTTACACGCAGATGCACTGAGCACCTCACCCTACCCAATCAGGAGATGTCCCGGCACCCACACGGTCTATCATACAGATAAAACAACTCCATCCCACCATGACGTGTCAGACATGCCAGAGAGCTAAATTAAAAGAACAGCAACTGGTGTAGTTTTGAAACTGGTGGAAAGGGTGCCGGAAACGCATAGGTGTGCGAACACTTAAGCCTTTCCAGAATGTCAGAGTGAGCTTTTTCACAAGGGGTTGCATATTATGGTGGACAGAGTGGTGGTTCTGGAGACATTATGAACAAGAGTACAGGCTATGCTGCATGAGGACACCCAGCATCATCAGAATGAAAGCCTGGCCAGGAGCTACGCTGGTGGCAGGGATGACAAAAACAATGAGACATGGTGCGAACATGCGAAAAAATGCCAGAAAGGCAGACCAAACCCCCTTCCACCCCTCACCTTGAATGGAGACCCCCCAGGGACCGGTGGTCAAGGGTCTACCTACAAAAGGACCCACATCCTAATAATGGTCAAACGCTTACTCGAATTGCTGGAAGTAAGATCATGAAAATCCACCACCATGGAGGCGTCATAAAAAAAACTAACACAACTGTTGCCACCCACGACTACCGGACTTATAGTGTCAGACAACGGCCGCAATTCATGGCGTTGTACTTTGAAAAATTTCTGCGAACGGGGTATACGACATTGTATTAACAGTGCCCTCACACTGGCGGTGAAAGCAGGCAGAATGAAATGGTTCGCTACACAAAAGACACGCTAAGAAAAGGATGGACACCCGGCAGCATACACAACAAAATAAAAAATAAGATGCTCACGATACAAACATAACAACCAGCACGACCACCAACAAAAGCCCAAGCAGAGCTACTCATGGGCAGGAAATTACGGTCACAGCTAGACAGACTGCACCCAACATACAACCCCGAGAAACCAGCAAACTCATCTAGTAAATACCGAATATTTGCACCGGGAGACACAGACTACGCAAAATTTTTTACAGGGGACCCATTCTGGGTACCAGCCAAAATAACCCAGGTAACGGGCCCCAGGTCGTACCAGTTAGAGACGGAAGATGGAAGAACCTGGAAACGGCACATTGACCAACTGAGATTGAGAACCACCACCGAGAACACGGGAAACACACAAACACCACTAATAGACACGAATAAAAAAACCAGAGGGGGGGAGAAACCCTCAACAATAACTAAGGGAGGGGAAAACCCCTCTGAAAAACAACAACCCGAACACCCCCAAACAATACCGATGGGCAGAAAAATAAACCAACTCTACTCACCGGTAGACAACTTCGGCAGAAGGAAACTGGCAGCGATCAAGGAACTAGAAGCCTCACCTGGAAGAAGCAGCCAAGCCAGCTCAACCAGCCTGGAAAGACCAGGAGGGAACAGCTGAACCGACAACTTGACCGGCCCAGATAAACCGGGTGGGAGTTGCAGCAAGAGGCCTGACTCACCCTTCCAGGTGGTTTCATCGAGAAGGACGAGAGCAACAAGGATCCCGTCCGAACCAGCCGAAGGCAATGCCACAATTGAACCACGCAGGTCACACATCAAAAGCCCTGCCTACTTACGGGACTATGTTACATAGGTTGGACTGAACCAAGAGGGGAGGGGTGTTCTATATTAGCATACTCAAAATAACCCAATCCAATTGGTCCAGAAATGCTACAAACTGATTGGTTGAAGGAAGCGCTGTGATTGGCTCACTCTGAATCAACCGCGATTGGCCGAGCCGAGTGCAGGAGATTCAGAGAGTCGTCATTGGCTGGCAAGACGCGAGCAATCCCTATATAAAGGGTTGCCGCGGCTCTGAGGTCGAGCACAGATCGATATAACAAAGAGCTGAAAAGTCACACTGGTCTCGAGTCTCTTTCCTCGCGATCCAACAACCCATTTATTATTTATTTATGTATTGTATTTTATACCCTTTTTTATTTTAAAGTGATACAAGGGTTGAGATGGAGGATGGGAATTATCACTATAACCCGATGAGGATGGCTGAACCAAAGTCACTCACTTGGGTAAGGACTTAACACTGAATCTTCCTGGTCCAGATCCAATCCCTTAATCACTATACAATTTTTTTCTCCCTAGTGCTTTCCTGCAAACACAGGGTTTGCTTTTTTTATTTAACTGAGTTGATCCATTGGTTGCAACTGAAATTGATGAACCATTTATTGCAGACTGAAAGAGAGTGACTGGCCCAAATTCATCCAACCAAGTTTCATGGCTAAGATGGAAGTAGAACTCACCGTCTCCTGCTTTCTTAACCATTAGACAATACTATACTGGTTTGTTTTTTTTAAAAAAAGTTGTATCACTTGGTCTTTGGGGCATAATATATGCCATCCTCACATCTTCTCAGCCATAAAGGTTCCCTTGCAAAAAGAAGGTTTTGCAAGTTGTCGGTGGAATCATTTCCAATGCCACAGCCCCTCTTCCCCTCCTCCATTCAGTGGCCCAGGAACCATACTGAAGTATGCCGGGAATAACAGCAGCACTGATGAGTATGCAAAGAGAAATGAAATGTCAGAAAACAGCTGGAATGAGAGCAGGGAAAGGAGGCTCTTCTCATTACTGAAACCTCCCAGGGAATCCTCACTTTCAGAAACACAGTGTGTGGGGAGGTGTTTCTCTCACAGCATTAATACCAAGAAATGAAAGCCAGAATTCTTGGAGGCTGACCAGTGGAGGAAAAGCTGCAAACAGCTAGGACTGTATTCCATTCATGATTGGAGGAGTAGAGAGTGTTGAAGGAGGTTTGTTAAACAGGAAAAAGCTTCAGAAAGGAAGGGGTCTTAACTAGTAACACCTGAAAATGGTCCTCAGTGATTTGTTGGATTGCCTACACATCACTTCCTTATAAAAGGCTTTAAAAGTGCTTTCTTGACATAGCCTGAACTATGAATGAGCCAATGACATGCAACTTTAGTCAATGAAGCAAACCCATTCATCAGGTAGTGAACCCTGCGCAAAGACATATTTTTTAAAATCTTGGGGAGATGAGGAGAAAGCTTTCAACTTGGTCTCTTCCTGAAGCATTGCAGAGAAGATCCTGGAAGACACTAATAATATACCCTGTGAAGTTGATTGGAACACTTTATGCAGAACATGTCAGTTCAAATACAGATAGCACAAGGTCAAAGCTACTAGTAGGGAGTGAGGTGACATGTCCGTGTTATAAATAACAAAATAAAACATTAGCACACTGAATTTAATTGGGAAATCTGTTGGCAACCTGTGTGAAATGATTAGAATAGGCATCACAACCTTTTATTGGAAAACACCCAGCAGATATCTGGCCATCAGAAAATTCAGGCAATTTCTAAGTCTCTTGAAAGAACATTCCCTCGTAGAACATATTACAATAATCTAATCAGGTTTATATTGCATAGATATTGCATAGTGACTAGGGAAAAGTATTGATGCTAAATCAGTTTTTGTTGTTAAGAAATGCTTACCACATTATTGATTTGAGCATGCAAAGACAGTCCTAGATCACAAACTATATAACTATTCTTTCAAGGGGAAAAAAAACACCCTTTAAAAAAAAAAGGTTAGAATCCCATACTTCCATGAAAGTAGCCTGGAGGATAAAAGTGGAGCTTGCAGGACTCTGCAGTTCAAAAGCTGCAGTGAGGGACAGTAATTGTACAATCTGGTGCTACAGGGCTATCCTTAAGAATTTCCTCTCTATTTTAAGGTCTTTTAAATACTTCAGGGAAGAGCTGTCTAAGAGGTCCTGACATTAGTTTCACTTTGGGCTGCCCCAGTGGATGGGCATGGCAAACAAAGCAGAGATGGCTTCACAGACAATGAAATTATCAGAAAAGCATAGACCATTGTTTCTCAGGATTTTAACTCCCAGAATTTTCCAGCCAATATGTTATCTGCAATAATCTAGAACTAAGGAGAAATTTCCTGAGTCATAACAATTGATCAGTAGAAAACTTGTATCAAGAAGTTGTGAATGCTCCAACCCTGGAAGTTTTTAAAAGGAGATTAGACAACCATTTGTCTGAAAAGATATACTGCTTCCTGCCTGAGTAGTGGGTGGGACCTCCAAGGTCCCTTCCAATGCTGTTATATTATTATTCTGTATTACATTGTGCCATGCCCCTATATCAGGGTGGACTGCTATGGGTTCGTCTAGGTTCGTCTAGCTGGTTTGCAAACCACCAAATCCCACCCCAGCTGGCTCTGACCACCCCGCCCTTCCCTGGAGTCTTCCTGTAGCCATTTTGGATGCAAGATAAGTTCAGGGGGCGTGTGGAGGTTCTGCAAAGGGAAAAAACGGGCCTCTGGAAGTTCTGGAAGTCCAGAAACAAAGCTGTTTTCGCCACCCCAGGGGCCCAAGGAAAGCCTCCAGAGCCAGGGGAAGGTGAAAATGCCCCCACCCCCACTGTGGTGGTGCAGGAGGCCAAGTAGGCCATGCCCACCATGGCCACGCCCACCCAGCAACAGGCAGCAAACCCATTGCTTCAATTTTTGAAGCCCACCCGAGATAGATTGTGTGTGTGTGTGTGTTTTATATGATATAGTACTTTGAAATAACATATAGTTCATTTTTGTCATACCCAGATATTTTACCTTTTTTTCAATCATAGGACACATTTCATTACTTTCCTATTTTTCTATTTTTACTAATATCTTTTTCTGATTATCAATTTTGAAATCTACTAATGTGCCAAAATCTTTCAATTTGTCCATGAATATTTCTATTTCCAATGATCTTACAGAACCAACTGTAAATCACCTGCAAAAGCTCTTAATTTTTAATTTTTAAAAATTCTTTACACCCATAATCATATCATCTTGTTCTTATATCTCTATTCAATATTTCAAAACCAAAATAAATAATGAAGAGACAGCAGGTGCTTCATCTTGTTCCTTTTTATATCTTCTTAGATCTCTCTTAATGTTTAGTGCTTTCTATGAAGTTTAAATTGATCTTACTCACTTCATAAAATTCTCTCCATAGTTCATATTTTCCAAAATTTTGAACAACAAAGCCCAGGTCAAATGGTCAAATGGACTTTATCTTTGTTCTGCTTATTATTCTCTGGATGGTATAAAGCAGAGTAACTCCACACAACATCCATAACAAAGTCTTTTTAATTGGTTCATCAGGCATCCTCATAATTCACATTTGTGACAAAGTTCTTTTTAATGTCCAATCCTTTGCATATCTTTCTTGTAGTGTAGAAAGATAAAAAGGTCTCAACCCCATGATGATTGAAGCAGCTGCATGGTATGCACCATGGTATGGNGACATGGACTACATTTCCCAGGATACCTTTAACTACATTTACCATGATGCATTCCCTTAAGGGAACAGCTCACAATTATTAAGTAACTATCCCAAATCCCATTAACTCTAAACTGTCCAGACACTCCCCACCTGGAATTGTAAATTCCACTATTAATGGAAGAAAAAAAATTAACTATAAACTAAGATAAGCAGTAAACAGTAATACTAACTGAACAGCCGATAACTATATTACTAAGATAAACAGTTAGCTATATAACTACGAGAAAGAGTAAACATTAATAAAGCATCAAATTAAGCAAGGCATGCAAAGCTTGAGGTTCAATCTTCAAGTTTGGCCTTTTTCCTCAGCAACACAAGGTCGGTGACTGGTCTGGTGTAGAACTTCTTGATGAAAGTAAGCTGATCACAGGAGGAATCTAGCGACCTCACTATCAGGACCTTGACTTTGCCGATTAGTCCATCAGAGCTGGGCAGGATTTTAGAGACAAGTCCCATCGGCCACATGTTGCATGCACATCTTTGTCTTTTAGCAAGAAAGGTCTCCCTTTTTGAGGTTTGGTTCTTTGGTCTTCCATTTATGGCAGTCTTGTAGGGTAGACAGGTACTCTTGCTTCCAATGGTTCCAAAAGGTGTTGGCAAGCTGTTGTCTCCATTGTTGTTTGTATAAGTCTTTAGAATCAAAGCTCCCTAACAGCATGGGCCAATCATCCATCTTCTGTGTTAGCAAGACAGCTGGAGTAAGAATAGTCAGATTCTCAGGATCTGAAGAGACTGGAACTAAAGGTCGACCATTGATGGTGGCTGAGACTTCTGCCATAAGGATAGATAGGGACTCATATGTCAGTTTAGGTGCTTTCACCAACATTGAGTCAAGGATCTGACGAGCTATTCCAATCATGCGTTCCCACGCTCCTCCCATGTGAGATGCATGGGGAGGATTAAATATACATCTGCACTTGTTGGCTTTAAGGTAGCCATCAATTGGCGAGTCAAGGTGAAAGCCGTCTACTATCTGTAGTTCTTTACAAGCGCCTACAAAGTTCGTTCCACAGTCAGATCTGAATACCTTGACTGAGCCTCTGTGGGCTTGAAACCTTCTCAGGGCGTTGATGAAGCAAGAGGTGTCCACAGATTCAATGACTTTGATATGGACCGCTCGAATGTGAAGAGTACTGCCCATTATTTGCTGTTAGCTTGACTGCCCCTGGTCCATCAGGCAGACACAGACCAAGGGCCGAATACATCGAGGCTTACATTGGTGAACGGTGGTTTGGAGCTCAGGCACTAGGGTGGAAGGTCAGCCATCATCTGGTGTAGAGTCTGGCCTCGTTGCTTGCGACAATGTAAGCAAGACTGCAGAACAGTTGTAATACATCTTTTGGTGCCTATGATCCAGAGTCCACTTGCTCTGAGGGCACCTTCTGTGAAGTGGAAGCCTTGATGATGGATTAGTTCGTGATGTTGTACTAACAGCCTTGTTACATGAGGGTTAACTGGAAGGATGATGGGGTGCTTGCTGGGCAAGTCCATTTCTGCTTTGTACAGGCGACCTCCTACTTGCAGTACCTCTTGGTCATTGAGGTATGGGCTCAGTCTCAGAAGTGGACTAGATTGTGGTATGGGCTTCCTTGCACTCAGGCATCCGTATTCCAATGGATATGCATCTTGTTGCACATTTCTCAATATTCGTCTCTCAGCATGAGTGCAGTGATCTGGGAAGTATGACTTGAAGCCTTTCCTATGATCGAGGAGATGGACGACTGTGCGGACAACCACAGTTATTCCCAATACGAGAGGTTTCCATCGGGAGAAGCATTGAAAGCAAGCAGGTTTTAAGGGGCCTATCTTCTCACATTGGAACGTCATTGCTAGGCAGACGACTGGAGGGACGACCGGTTCTACCTTTTTGACTAGGGGTCAAATGTCTCCATCATTATCTGGATCTAAGAATTCATACAAATCAGGTTTTTCTGGCTTCAAGGCGTCTGTGCAACACAAGAACTTGGGGCCTTTGAGCCAGGTAGAAGTTGATAACTGGGTTACAGGAATAGAACTTGTCACATGATCTGCAGGGTTCTGATCCATTGGAACATACCACCACTGCATGGCTTTAGAAGATCTCCTGATCCACTCAACTCTATTGCTCACATAGATGTAGAAGTGTCTATTCTCACTGTAAATATAACCCAGTACCATTCTGCTGTCTGTATAGAAGGTGGTGGGTTCTAAGGGAAGATCTATCATCTTCGTTATCGTGTCTGATGCTTCCGCTGCCAGCACAGTTCTGCAAAGTTCCAGTCGTGGTATAGTATGACCTTTTTGCGGTGCCAGATGTAGCTGTGGGCTGCTTTGCCTAAGTCTCACTTCCTTGTTGAAGAGAAAAAGAGGGGGGGGAAATTCCTTGCCCAGCATCCAAGGGGCCTTTTAAAGTTTATGTTGCACAGATAGAGAAAGAGGATCAGATTCCTTTGCTTAAGAGAAAGGAAATCACTGTAGGGGTTTTTTTTTTAAGCCAAAGGGAAATGGTCTCTTGGATTGTCTTGTGTCTTGGGAAGGAGGAACATCTGCATTTGTGAAAAGCGTTTGAGACATAGGGGGTTACTTCATGGCAGGCCATTTCTATGGTAACGAGATATTTTTATTACTGGAATCCAGTAACAACTGTTGGATGGAATGGCCCATGAAAATGCAGGCTTTTTCTCAGAAGGAAAGAGAAAACAGGAAGCCAAACTCTCTTCAGTTGCTGAAAACACATTTATTTTGTAGTTTTTAGCCCACAAAGGGAGATTGCATTTTATCTGCATTTGAAAAGGAGCTGGAATTCAGAGACAAATGAAATGCTTGACCCCTCCCCCTGAGATGAGCGCCTTTTAGTTAGCAGGGTATAACATGAGACAGAGAAGCTTCTCTTGTTGAAGAGAGGGGCAGGGAGCTTTCCCCTTTCCTGGCCACCATGAGAAGTTTGAAGTACAGACAAAAGAATCCAACATCAGTAAAGGAAGAGAAAAAAGGTGAAGGGGGGGTTTCTTGCCCCTCCCTGCAATTCAAACTGAGGCACAGAGCTTAGCATTCCACATTCACTCCTTGCTTCAACATGTCTTTTTTGCAGAGATTCAAATTTTTTACTTTAGGGAGTCTTAAAATTGAACAATGTCATTCTACTGTGACTCCAGCTGCTTTTTTCTACTTCTTCCAGGAATCAAGACTAATTTTATCTTTCTACTGTTCTGCTTATTATTCTCTGGATGGTATAAAGCAGGCAAAGTAACTCCACACAACATCCATAACAAAATCTTTTTTATTGGTTCATCAGGTATCCTCATAACTCACATTTGTGACAAAGTTCTTCTTAATGTCCAATCCTTTGCACATACCTGTCTTGACTAGTATAGAAAGATAAAAAGATCTCAACCCAATGATGATTGAAGCAGCCTGCCAAGCTTATGGCTTGCTTTCAGCAAGAGTGAGAGGAGCCTCCCCACCCACCCAACAAGGCGCAATATAGTGACCAATCAGCGAATTACAGATGTGGTCATGCTGACATGGACTAATTTTCCAAGACCTTAACTACATTTACTACCATGATCGCATTCCCTTAAGGGAACAGCTCACAATTCCTAAAGTAATTATCCCCAAATTCAATAATTCTAATCCTGTCCGGATAGCACAATCTTTGTATTGAGAAATCAGTAGTGACTTGTTTGTCATTAATTCACAATAGATAACAGATAGAGTTGGAAGGGACCTTGTAGGTCATCTAGTCCAACCCCCCCCCGCCACAGCGGCGAGACCTCTCCACCCATTTCTGACAAATGGCAGTCCAATCTCTTCTTGAAAGTCTTAAGTATGGCACTCCACAACTTCCGAGGTCAAGCTGTTCCATTTGACGCTTAGATTATTACTGTCAGAAAGTTTCTCCTTATTTCCAAGTTAAATCTCTCCTTCAGTTTCCATCCATTATTCCTTGTCTGGCCAACAGGCACTTTAGAAAATAGTTTGACTCCTTCCTCTCTATGGCAGCCCCTCAAATATTAGAAGACTGCTATGATGTCTCCCCTGATCCTTCTCTTCACTAGACTGGCCATGACCAGTTCCTTTAACCGTTCTTCATATGTTTTAGTCTTCAGTCCCCCAATCATCCTGGTTGCTCTTCTTTGCACTTTTTCTAGAGTCTCAACATCTTTTTTATCGTGTGGTGACCAAAACTGGATGCAGTACTCTAGGCATGGTCTTACTAAGGCTTTGTAGAGTGGTAATTAGTACCTTCCTTGATCTTGATTGTATTCCTTTGTTAATATAATTTAGGATTGCATTAGGTTTTTTGGCTGCTGCTGCACACTGCTGACTCATATTTAGCTGGTTGTCCACTAAAACTTAGTTGTCCCTCTCACAGTTACTGCTATTGAGCCTAGTTTCATCCAGTCTATATGTGTACTTTTGGTTTTTCTTGCCTAAAAGTAGGATTTTACTTTTCTCTACGTTGAATTTCAATACTTAAAATATTCCAAAATAGCCAACACATTTCTAACCATCTTTTATATAAAATCCTACACTGATTCTCATGAATACATTCTTGTAAAATTATTTTCAATCTATCAGTTAGAACTGTTCGTAATCTGTCTGTTCCTCTGTAAATTTCAGTAATTTTGTTTCTTTAGATAGCAATAGTTGTCTATTTTCTCTACAGGAATGTCACCTCCTTTATAAGAACTTGGAACAATATTCATGAAATGCTTTTTGCATGGCCACGTTGTCCATTTATACAGTTTGTCCCTCTTGTAATTTCAGTATTATTTTCTTTATGTAATTTATGTGCTGGTTTCTATTTCTCTGATAGCATCTCAGTCTGCCTTAACAGAACAGAGATGTCAGACCGGACCAAACTCTCTTCCCCAATATAGTCCGGGATGGTAAAAAACTGAGTTTTGTTATGTAAATTGGAACAATATTTGAGTTGTGATTTCAAAATCCTTCTGCATCAACAAAAACTAGCAGCAGCAGAAACAAAGTCGTCCAGCGAGGCTGTAGGGGGAATTACCTAGCCAGAATCCACTCGATTTCGCTCTCTGCAATTCATACGTCTTGAGAAAGCTGAACACGCTCGAAGAGAGCGACTCCCGCGGGCTCTCTTGCAAACTACATTTCCCAACGTGCTTCGCCGTCTCCCGGTGATGATGCAAGAAAGAGGCGGTACTTGCGAAAGCTCGTTCTCTGTTGTCAGAGCTTAAAAAGCGGGGATTGAGGCTGCGGGGGTCTCTCTTTCTCTCGGAAGGACACCCCCCCCCCCCCCCTGTTCAGGAGATCTTACATCAGCAGGGAAAGCGAGAAGGCCTGCCTGCCGTCGTGCATTGGAAAGTAAGGGTAGGGTAAGGGAGCTGGGCCCACTGGCGCTCGCCTGCTCCAGCGAAAAGTAGGCAAAGGCACAACGCAGGGGCAGGCAGGGTTTGAGGCGTTTTGCATAGCCGAAAGAAACTATTAGGAATGGGGAGGCGCGACAAGCAAATAGCCAAATTTAAAAATGTTGTTGTCTCGGGAGCGATGACACAACCTGCTGTAATTTGAGTGTGCAAAGCAAACGATCCCGACTAAAAAAAAACTTCCTTATTCCGACTGGGAGGGCAGTTGCATATGATTGCAAGAAACAACGACATGAGGTTTCTCTTTTTTTCGAGGAAGAGGCGTCTGGCTGCTGAACTGCTTGAAAGAAACGTGCTAATGCTCCAGTTACTGGGTGTGAGGCGGGTGGGAATGATACCTTGTCAGAAAAACCTGTCTGTGAACAGATAAAAAAGGAGGACAGAGAATTTGGAGAAAGTTAGCCCAAAAAAAAAATGTGCCCTGCCCGATTTCCAAAGGCTCCGGTGACAGCGAGAAAAGTTTGCAATTTAAAAGCCAATGGGAAACGATTATACGAGACCCGGTACCTACATACATGCACCACTTGTTTCTTGCTGTCAGAGCCACAAAGCCTAAACTTTATTTCCTGAGAATTGTGAACTCGTTTTGCCTTTAAAAATTCCAGTCTATTTATATTTTGGGCCGTCCTGCATGTTTTAGTCTGCGTATGCTTGGAGGAAGGGTTCTCAATAATTGGACTAATGAAGATTTGTAGATTTAAGACTGAACTCGCTGCGTGTCCAAAAAAAGGATAGAAAAAAAAATTCTATAAAATGCTGGAAATGAAACATAAAGTTTCCTTATTTAGTTACAGCTTATCAAAAAGGACATTCACCAAATGTATTCTACAGGGATCCTTTTGCCTTTAAAAACGGTGATTAGATGATCCAGTTCAATTTAATTAAATATGTATCAACCTGGACATTATATATAATATATATATATATATACTATATACTATAACTATATTATTCATATTAGTTATATAGTTTTATTACAGCTTTTATATATATAGTTTATATTATATATATAGTTTCATATATATATAGTTATAGTTTATATAGTTATAGGCTTATATAGTTATAGTTATATAGTTATAGTTATATTAGTTATAGTACTATAGTTATATATACTATTATATATATGATATATATATATATATATATATATATATATATATATATATATATATATATATATATATTATTATATATATATATATTTTACACATTTTTTTGCTACCCAGAATTTCTGGCACTGGAATTAGCAAGTAAGATTAGTAAGATTTTTAAGCCAAAAAAAAAAATCAAAAGAATGAGCAAGAGGTTTCCCAATGCAGCACATTGGCTTGTAATATTTTTAAATATTAGTTTTAATGTACTCAGAGCCCCCACCCCCACATCAACCATAATGTCCAAAGTCTTACTTATATCCTCATGCCCTTTCATCACCTTTTCAAATATGAATGAATTTGCCAAGGTTTCTAGCTCCAGCAACCCCATTCTATTATGTTTGACTGACAAACCTGACTTGCCCTGGTAAGTTGTTGAATTTAGTCAATTTTAATTAGTTCCAAAAATATAGATAAGAGCAAACTTCATTAGACTTGGATGGGAGACCAACAAGAAATACCAGGTCTGTGGTTTTCACTTGGGAAGTCAGAAAACTTCCCAGCAAAAAGGAATAGTAAACCTAAACTAAATCATACTTTTGCTGAGAAAACCATATTAATGTGTCAATGAAATCACCAGAAGTTGATCCTGATTCTGAAGATCAACTGATTCAGTTGATCCTGAAAAGACTGCTTTTAACATTTGGCTTCACAATTATTGAATTAAAGAATCTAAAAATACCAAAACCAGACTGTAACCTCCCTTAATTCATGATTTAGATGTCTTCTAATGACTGTTAAATAAAATGCTCCAAAGCAGACAGCTGATGTTCTCCCTCCCTTTGTCTCCCCATAACAGGTAACAGATTTCTATCTCTAAGAATATAGATCAATAGATTAAGATTCAAATAGCTGGATCTTAATCTGTAGAGCCCTTAAATGCCCAGAGTTTGTTTGTAGCTGTTTCATTACCCAGTTAGGTAACATCATCAATGCTCTAATCAGTGTACTGATGTTATTGTTGGGTAATGAAACATCTACAAGCAAACAACATCTGCAAGCTCAATGAGCACTAAGGACTTCCCAATTCAACTCTGAGCTATATATATATTCTCTTTAATTGATCATGAATTTGAAGAAATCAAAATAAGTTTTGGGAGGAGTAAAATATATCCAAAACAAGATAGAATCAATATATAACATAATATGGGAGGTAAAAATGAAGGCTTACTTAGCAACATATATGTCTTATCTTTAATTCAAATACGTTAATACTTTAAAAAAGCTAAAGAACTACATGAAACTACCAGGAAACTTCATTGCAAGCTAATGTCTGTTTAGTTGGATTTTTATTCAAAGCCAAGCTGAATAAAAATTAGCTAACTGATGGAAAGGCTATTTTGGGAACTATATGCTGGAGTTTAAAAAGAAAAAGTAATTGGTCACAATAGTTCTCATCCTGCTGTAAGAATGAAGGCCTAATCAGGAACCTCTTAAGAGTTTTCAAAGCATCCTGCAATTAGAGGTGATGAATTGATTGGAGAAGGACACACATACACACACACCCTCACTCACTCACTACCATTACTCTGAAGTATTCTTTGTTGGACTTCATACCAAAGGAATAAGATGGTAAGAATTTAGAAATGGTAGATTATTATTGCATCACGTCGCAGGTATGAGATTACCTGCTTAATGGTCTCTGCTGAGAAAGAGGAGAAAACTATTGAGATTAACCAGCTAGACCTTTCTAGTATGCTATGCTAGATACTTCCTTGCAAAGGGGGGTGTTTTTCAGTGTGTGGAGCCATTCCAAAATCCCCATGTGCAGCCAAAAGTGATTTATTGCCTGAAATATGCCCTACAACAACATCACCTTTTGTGGTTTGGCCAGAATGTATAGATTGGGAGGGCAGCCCTGAAATGACTAAAGCAGCCATCATCCATTTTTGCAGGCATGTTGGTTTGATTTTATCACTTCTTAATTTATTGTTACTGGTTAACACACTAGTTGATCATTCTAACGCTTGTCTTTTGGATAACCTAGTTCCATTTGAGGATTAACACATTCATTTTGCTATTGGGGCACTAATTAAGCTGTCCAGAAATTTAGTCTGATTTTATTCCCAGCGTTTGGCAATTCTTCAAATGCTTTCTCCTTACAAGTGATATAGAAAGCCCTGCCAGTATATGTCCTGGATATTGGATATATCCCTTACATATCTATCCAAAAATTCAACTTGCTCTTTTGAAAGCACTGTAGCCAATTTACCAGACATTTTCTCTGTGGCAATCCAAGAAAAAGATGTTCTCAGTTCAAGTGCCTGATTATAGAATTTCTTTTCTGAAAATTTGTCATTTGTTAGCTTGAGGTGTCAACTAAAGAATGACCTTTTGGCTTTGGCTGAACTTATATTGAAGAAAGTGGCTCTTTCTAATTAAAATTGTATTTAAAACAGTTGCATTAAATCATGACAAAATATTCCACTCCAGCTAAGGTAGTTGAACTGGTCCTCCAAACAATCAAAAATCAAAGTGTGCAGGGGGTGGGTAGGTAGAAAGGAGAGGCCTTTCTTAAAAACATTTGCTCAACAAATAAAGAAGAATGTCAAGAATCAAAAGTTTCAGTTTCTGGCTAAAGTAAGCTCTTGAATATTCAATCTGGATATTCTTGACTTTTCTGGCATTTAGAACCCAAGCTGGGCAACTTAACAAATGTAGGGCCAAAATATTTTTTGCCAAAATATTTGAAACAGATGCAAGGAGACCAGTAAACAGAATGTTTAAAACATTTTAATCTATGACTTGCACTTATATTATACCCTTCTGCTCTATTTGCAAGATGTCTTGATAACTTCAGAAACAAACTGATATAGGGATCATTCTGAATATAACACCACTTCCTGGTCACTTTATGGAAGACCAAGCTAGATCAGGAATGTAGGATTGTGGTTTGCTTACTTTCATCAAAATAAGATAAAAGGAAAGCTTAAGTTATATAAGAGGATGAAATACAAGGTGTTTCTTAGGATTACCTCTTGCTCCTTTAAAATGTTTGTTCTTAAAACTGTACATAGTTTTATTATTTGTGGACACAAACAAGCTTTGCATAGTCAATAATCTCTTAGTGGAAAATTTTCAAACAAAATTTTAATAGATAGGAACAGGCTTTTTTGGCAAAACTACTCCATAATACAGATTTACAGTATGTCTTAAGATTCTACACCCTTTTAAGTCTATCCTTCATTTGTCCATTGCTAGATTTCAAAAAATGGCATAAGCTATTAAAATGTCCTGGGATGTTGGTTGTATTTTTGTTTGCAAGTTAAACAAGAACATATCCAGCATTATACCATATAATCTCCCTGAGGATTTTGCTTCCCTGTGAAAATAGCCTACCTCTAACTCCCTGAAATCTGAAATGGATGTTCCTTCACTCCTCCAGCTTTTCTTGCAATGCTGAAAAGGGTTAAATCCTTGGCGAAAGTTTGGGCCAACATTTCTAAAACTATGAATAGACACAATGTACCACATTCCATAGTCTTGCATTTTTCATTGGATCTCTAACATTTCTCTTTCATGAAAAAAAGAGAATATGAATGCACTACTTAAGAACAGAAAGGTTTTTTTGCCATTTAGTTTTAAGTTTCCAGCCTTCTCTGGCTGCTATTCACTGAAAAAAAAGTAATTTTAAGGAAAGTTAAATACTATAATTGGTGTAGTCCTCATCCCATCCTTGTATGCATCTGCAAATACAGCATTTAACAAAACTGATGTTAAAATAATGTAAAACTGGCAAAGCTTTAATTTTTTTTTAAAAAAAGAACCATAAACTAACATTAAAGTACTTAAAATCTATAAGTATTGTATAACATTATCGTTGTAAGCCATGCATGTATGCAGAATTGAAAAAGCAAAAGGAATACGTTGATTTTGCCACTCCGGGAATAGGTTGCTTCCAGTCCAAAGATTAATTTTTGAAAAATTGCTGGAACTTCCCCAGATTAATGTGGTAATGGGAGGGGCAGGAGGGGGAAGTGAATATATTAGTTCTCCAGTACATTACATTATTGGGGAGTACATATTGCATATACATAAAGAACTATTAATTACTAGCATCGATGATACCTAGTTTGAGTAATGAAATGTCTTCAAGAAAACAACCAAGCTCAGATAGTATCAAGAACCGCCCCCAGAAGATCTATTAATTCAGCAAAAAATTTCCCCTTCCCAAATCTGCCTACAGAAGCCAGACCAAAGCAAAAAAGAAACATGGGAAAAAGTGGTTTAAAGGTACAATTGCCTTAAAGAAAATGGCAATGATGTGATATATTGTTTCTCCCATGAATACACCTTTTCTCCTTCTAATTAGCTATATTAAAGTCTTAATAGAAGGAACACCTCAGCTTGAGGGCTGGACTAAAAGGCTGAATGAAATCACCAAAGAAATAAGTAATAAACAATTTAGCACAAACATCTGCACAGGAAGTCATTAGGAGTTAATCTCAAACTCCATCTTTTCCTCAGCAAACCCTGATGATACATGTTTTCCACAGACAATGATGCTACCATATTCTCACATTATTTCCCACCTGCTTTGAAAACCTTGATGACAATAAATATTTCCACAATGATGTTACAGTGTCTTATTATTTCCCCATATGTTTTGAAAAGTAACTTTCAATTTCAATTATTTGTATTAAAGGAGGCCAGTTAATACTTTTATCACAGCAAAGTCCTCATGATAGTAATAATTTCCAATGTTCTTTTCTGTTATAAGATAGGGTTGCCAGGGATTAGCTACCATCTTTAAAAAAATTAAAAGATGGACACAATTTCTCATCTCTCAACATCTATTCCCACTGACGCAAAAGGAAAAAGTTGTAAAAGAGCAGCATTTTGGCATTGCAAACAAGATGTGCAGTTTTTTTTCCAATAGCCTTTTACATTTAGCTAATAGAATATCAGTAGGCCTCTTAAGTGGGAAGGTATTGCAAAGATTTGAATGAAATTAGCTTTAATGCTGTGCCCTCTGACTTAAGTTATTTGGCCCAGATGTTTCCATTGTTGCAATTCTGTAAACTGAATGATATAGATATATGCTTATGTTATATTGCTCAACTCATCTTTTCAAACTTCTTATATTTCCTCAAGGTGCTCCAGATGGAAAAGGTCACATGAATCAATAGTTATGTGTCCGTGTGCCTATTGACTCAGTAAGTGTCTTTTAAAATAGGTTTATCATTTAGGAATAATAAAGGGGACTGCTTGACCCTTGTTTAAGCATAGTATTCACCTGGACAATCTAGCAAGAGATGAAGATATGTTTCTGAGTCATGTCATGACTGATTATTGTGTATCATGTCACGTTTGATTGCGGTCCTGTGCAGGGACAGCTGATCAATTGACAAAATCCTCCATGCATGCTTTCAAAATTCCAGGTGGGTTGGCTTGCCCCCCAAAAAGGCTGGGGCACTTAGCGTTCACTGACTGGCAGTCATATTCCACAATCTCATATCAGAATATTTATATGTCTTCCTTTTTTAATATAAAACTAGTTGTGTTCTCCTAAACAACTCTCCCCACCCCTTATCCTCTGAAGGTCAAAGTGAATAGCCAGAATTTTTTGATAATTTCTAAGAAGTAGCTCAGATAATTTTTGATGTTTCTCATTATGCCCAGGTAACACTGCTGCTTTGCAAACTGTACTAGTTCCCATAGGTTTCCAGGTGTAATTCAAAGTGCTGGCTGTCATCCGTAGTCCTCAATGGTATAGCACTGAGCTAGCTATGGAAATGCTTTTCTCCCATTGTTTCTATTTAGCCCTCTAGAAACAGCAGAAAAGGCATGCTCTAGGTCTCTTTTGTCAAATAATATAATCTTGTTGGAATTCAGTTGTGTCTTCCTGCTCTATGGAATAACATCCTCCTGGAGATTTGGGTGGCCTCCAACCCTATTAGCTTTTCATGAGGCACTGGAGACCTGCCTGTTTCTCCAGATATTTGAGTCAAAACGTTAGGTGAGTTCCACTGTTTTTGCTACATTTGAGGAGAGTTATTGTTTTATATTGGGGAAGGGGTTGTACACTGGGAGTTGTACAATTAATACTTGCATACCACCCAGACCATGCATTAGCATTTTACTTTCTCTCCAGTATCTTTTTTTAATTAGAAGGAATGTGAGATCACATAGAACCATAACTTATGAACATCATATTGCAGGGAGCACTTAGAATGGGGAGCACTTTGAATGGGGAGCACTTTGAATGGGGAGCACTTGTGGCCCTCTAGATATTATTGGACTCCCAACTCCTTGTCAATCCTGATTATTATGATTCATGGTGAGAGCATGGAGTTGTAGCTCAAATGTTAGAGAACCACATATTCTCATCCTTGTACTAAATTATAGTTGGCCTTACTCCAGAAGAAGAAGGAGAGGGTACAATTCCAGGTTTATCATTTGTCTGATCATGCCAAGTTAAATATCCCATATGTGATTGAAGACAGATCTCATCATTCCTTTCCAGCATTGCTAATTGGGAATGGACATCCAGAATTTTTCAAGGACACAAAGTTGAGGAAGGGAATGATAAATTTGATTCGAATCAAGATAAATAAAGATAAAAAGTAAATGTTCCTCCCTTTAAAGAAAGGTACATAATACCCTTGGCACATACCTTATTTGGTTACCCTAAAGCAATGTCACAAGCATCTCTTCTGCTTTCCTTACAGTAATGAATTATGTAACTAATAAATGATTGCCCTTTTGGGTTAGCCAATGAGTTGTTTATATAATCTTCAAGTGGACCGTTGTGTCATTTGGATGAAATAAATTTAAAATAAATATAAAGACAGAGAGAAGTTCAATTTAAATAGCAAAAAAGACCTGTGGATAAGAAATGCTGAATATTACTGGTACTACTTGACATATTTTGTTTAGCAAATGTCATTTTTGTTATCTAAGCATAGCTGAGGAGAAAAACGATGCTGGAAGAAGATTTTTTTTCTTTTTTAAATTTCACAGCACATGCTCTATTTCTCTGAGAAATTATTTTGTTCCATCCCTTATTCTCTTTTTCTGTTTAAACAGAATTGTTGCCGTCACACCTAGTTCTTTCCAAATATATCAGTCTTGCCCTGCCAGAGAGGTAAGCAAAGATGAATGTATGGATTAGGTAAATAATTTGCAGAAAACCTGGATCAGTTGGGATTGTGGAACCAAGCCATAAGAATTCAATCCAAATATGCCCCTATTTATAAAGGTAGGCCTTAACTTACAACCATACATTAATGACTGTTCAAAGTTACAGTGGCACTGAAAAAAGTAACTTATAATTTATAACCATTGTAGCATCCCCATAGTCACATGATCAGAATTTGGGTGATTGGCAACTGGGATGTAATTAAAATGGTTGCAGTGTCCTGGGCAGGGGCCGCCAATCTTTTGGACCTCAAGGACCATCAAACTCATAATTTTAATCCCGGGGACCATTAATATGAATTTTGACTGACAGTGGCTTGCTGATGTTGGTGGAAGAGAGAAAGAGGGAGAGATCTAATCTAACCTCTCTCTTTTACACACATATACACACACGCGCGCACAGAGGCAGGGGTGGGATTCAAATTTCTTAACCAGTTCTGTGGGTGAGGCCTAATTTGTGGGTGTGGCTTGGTGGTCATGTGACTGGCTGGGAATGGCTTGTATGTAAATATTATAAATATGTAAATATAGAACTTTTACTAAAAAAAGAGGGCAACTTTTATCCAAAATCAAGCAGAGCAGGTAGGCAGATTGAGTTACTCACAGAATCACAGATTCATTCAGAGATCGGTGAGATCGTCTACCTGAGCCTGTCACATAAAATTTGCTAGCAAGCAAACTCACAAAATTAACTCACAACACACCATGTATATAAATAAGGATTTTTTTATTTAAAAAAGAGCAACTTTTACCCAAAAGCAGCAAAGCAGGCAGGCAGATTGAGTTGCTCACAGAAGCACAGATTCACTTAGAGATCTGTGTTTCTGCCATTGGCTAGCTGAGTCTGCACTGCTTCAGTCCTAAGGAAGCTTTTAAGCAGAGCCGAAGATCTAAAGATTAGCTAAAAAGCAAGAAATCCAGTGATTTCCTGCTTTCTATCTAATCTAAATCTCCCGGCATAGCAGAACAGCTGATGGTCTGGAAAATGAAAAATAGCAACTTAGCAGGCAAGTGAGTGAGTGGGCAGGGAGGGCGGGCCTTGTGTTTCTTCTCAACCTGGATTAATTGCTTTGGGGGGTGCTCTGGGTATGACATTTCTCTACAGACCACCAACATTTTCTTGTGGATCACCGGTGGGCCACAGCCCACCGGTTGGCAACTGCTGTCCTAGGGTCATGTGATTGTCATTTATGACCTCCCCAGCGACTTCTGACAAATAAAATCAAGGATTTCTTAAAAACCATGTTTCATTTAACAACTGGTAATTTGCTTAACAATCATAGCAAAAAAAATCATAAAATTGTCACTTAATCTTGCTTAACGACAGAATTCTTGTTCCAACTGTGATCATAATCAAGGAGTATCGAAATCGAGAACAAATCAGTAACCTGGATTTTGTACTCTGTGGCAAATGGAAACTCTGCTAAGAGAAAGAAAGAATCTTACTTTCTCTTTGCAGAGTCACCAAATGGCCCTGGAAATGTAGAATTTACATTTTTCTTCTTTGCATTGACCGTTGCATATACAGTACAGTGTTGCAATCATCAGTAAAATAAAATTCTACTTGTCTGCCTTTAAGGACTTTATAACACTCTTTCATGAAACAAGCTAATTTCTATAACTTGCTTTTTTCTTCACTGAGTCCTTTAAACAAATAACTCAACCATCCCAACTTTATAGACTTTTTACCACAATATAGAAATCTAACATGGTAGTATCTCCTAATGTGGTGGAGGAGAGAGTTCATCTGGATAAATATATGATTATTTAGTCATAATTCAAGTTAGAGAAAGAGAGTTGACTGCATATATCTGGAACTTTTGTTCTCTGGAAAAATCAGTGCTTCTGGAACCTTGTTCCTATCTTTTCACAGTTAAAAAAATCAACAATTCTTCTTACAGTCAAAAATCCATACATATTGTTATCAATTACTAATTTTTCAGTTGAATAAAAATGGACGGAAAAATCACTAGGCCAGCCTAAACTAGTAATAGGCCTAAAGAATTAATTTAAAAGTTAAAAAATGAAGTTTCCGTATGGATGAATCTCTAGATTTGAAATCTCATTGTTGTTAAATAATTGATGATAAAAGATTCAGAGCAGTTGTAGAAGGAAGCATTTTCACTTGTAACACTCCCACCCTCCCCTTTTAGTAAACTGCTAGAGAAAGGGAGAAAGCAAAGCTGAAGATGCCTGGAAGACACCAGGATCAAGACTATATTTAAAGTTAAGCATTTAAGAACCATGGACCATGTGATGCATAAGATCTGATTGTGACCCATTAGTCACAGAAGCAAATAGAAACTGTTCTTGAAAAAAAAAATACGCTAGTAGAATCTCCCAGAGAGAACAGGAGAAGAATGTATGTAATGCACATGCCAATAAAAAAGTAACCTGCAGTTTTATTGCATATTAACTGAGATAAGCGCTAATCTTCATTTATAAGACTATTGTAGGGATTTCAAGGAGAAACATTTGAATGGTACAAAAGAGCCCTGGCTGGCCCTTGGTTGAATTCCTAATATCCTAAGCATCTGTCTCTTGCTTTAGTAATGGACAAATATGATCACAGGTTGTTTATCTAATGAGTATATGACACGTAGCACTGTCTTTTCCTCTCAAAAGTTAAATCCCAGTGAGATGTTAGATGTGCTTTGACTCTAAAATTGCCAGTGTATCAGGTTAAGTTCCTTTCTTTTTTTAAAATAAACTTTATATGTCTTTTATGTCTTTAAAAAACAAAACGATTAAGTTCCTTTCATAATCATCTATCCAAATAGCTCTTTTATACCAACTGCGTGCCATTAAATCATTTTTGATTCTTTGCAAACACCTTTTTCTCCATAAACTTTTGCTAGTAAATACAAATCTCATTGTAAGATTATGCTTTGTAAAACACTTTAGGGGAAAAACAGTGCCCAGCTTAATGAAAGACAAACTTGGTACGCTTACAAATATTTGTCCTTTTTTATAGTCTTTATGTGTTTACTTTGTCAAATAGTTGGCACAATCAGGACCAAGTTGAAACAATATGGAGACGTGAAAGTCTTTGTTTTTAACAAGTTCTGCATTCTTCATGTTCATTCAGCTAGAGTATTGAAGCAAATTGCAATGCCAAGGGGGAATAGTTTGATCACAACAGATGCAAAGTATTAAAGTTTCCCTTCCACTTCAAAGTCTTATGTTAGAGTTACTATTGGCCCTGCCTGGTGTGAGATGTTAATAATTTAGCATTTACTTCAGCCTCCAAGCAACCTGCTTCAGAGGCCAATGCAAAGCATAGTGTTGAACTAATTAATAGAGAGAAACAGATGGAGTAACATAGAATGCACATGTGAACTTGCTAAAGCAATTTTTACTGGAGAAGCACAGGAGTTCCAAATAAATAGTGATTGCATAAGATCTGACCCTTTTTCCTGCCACAGAATATTTAAAGCATTTTACTTCTATTCTTGTTGAATTGTATCCAGCTTTGCTTAATCTTGATTTCTGCAGTGGTCTCACTGCACATCTAGAAAATAGCCTTCATGATGTTACAGTTTTCTTCTGTGTATCAAAACCTGTGTATCCTCCAGTTACTGAAAATCATAGGTAGGATCCCCTCAAATTTCTCAGGGCACTGTTTCCATTCCCCAGATGCTAACAAAGCAGTTTAAAGCCATCCTATATATTCATAAAGCAACTCAAAAATTGTTTAGTGAGGGAGTAGCCTTACAATAGCATAAAGAAATAAAAATACCAGACATTATGCCTACGAATCACTGTAAAATTGCAAGGAATACCATAAAGCAATTGGTGCTCAGGAGACCAAAAATGTTTTCTCATCATTTTCTCATCTACTGAACAATGTACACATTTTGGAGCTATGAAAATCTCCCACTCCCACCACAAAGACAAAAAGGAAATAAATTGTTAGCTGTTCCCCTTCCCCTGGAGATTTTAGTTCACTTTGTATGCATTTGTTTGGCTGGTTATTTTGGAGGGGGGGGGAGTTTTTCCTCTACAAAAAAATGCCATAAAGCAATCAGTGCTCTCAAGAAAACAAAACTGTTTTCCCATCATTTTTTCATCCACTGAACTAATTACACATCCTGGAGCCATGAAAATTCCTCACTCCCACCATACCAAAAAAAATGAAAATAAATTGTTAGCTACCTCATTCTCCTCCTTAGTTCACATTATATACATTTGTTTGGCTGTTTGGGAGAAAAAAATGAATTTTTCCTCTGTAAAAATGCTTTTCATCTTCATTGCCATGTTTTCTCCTACATTTAAAAGACCTCTGCAAGCTATAATAATGAAATGGTAATGTTAGCATTTGCAATTGGGATTCTTACCTCTAATTTTGGCTGATGCCCATACAGTAGGTGGAGAGGGAGAGGCATTCTAACTAAAGTTTCCAGACAAACACCAGGAACTGGGTCTTGAAGCTTGGAGCCAGGCTGAGGCAAGGAAATTAACTACTCAAAAGCTTTTCAAAAGAACTAGCAGCTTGACATCTGTTTCAAATAAACCATTGATTGGAAGAGGGGAGGGGAAAAATGCTGATGTTTACACCTGATTCAGAATTGATGCTAGATATAAAGTACATACAGATTTCAAATGCTTTATGTTTCTTCTTTGGAGGTTCCTGAGGGTTGTTGTTGTTTTAATTAAATAATAGGTATCTCTAAGCATGGTATCCTCTCAGTATGAAACCACAATTCCATGTCTAATTGATGAGATTTGTAGACTCAGTGCAATTAAATAACACAAGGCTGGGAAAGTATTCAATTCCATGCCTGCTTCCTTCCTCCCCTCTTTGGTGTGCAGATGCATAGAGCAGTGCTCACATGCTCATCACAACTATCAAAGTCTGTCTTGAGAAATATTGGACATCATTGAGATCTGTGAGTCTGCATCTTGAGTTTGATGGTAGAATTGTTGCCTAACTGATATGGAAGAAAGCAAATTGATGATATTCTTTGGCATGGCGAAGTTGCATATTGTCTTTGACGCACCTTTGTTGCTCTATGCTCCATTCCAGGACTGCTGTGCCAGAAAGATGAATGTGGGCACAGCGCACAGTGAAGTGAACCCAAATACCCGAGTCATGAACAGCCGTGGCATCTGGCTCTCCTACATCTTGGGAATTGGCCTCCTGCATGTGATTTTGCTCAGCATTCCTTTCTTCAGTGTTCCTGTTGTCTGGACTCTAACCAACCTCATTCACAACATGGTATGAAAGTATTATTTGGCTTCACAAACAGATGCTTCTGCAACAGATAGTAGAAGGAGCCAAAACGGTGGTCCCTCTCTGGAGTCTCTAAGCAAATGGGAAGGGGGGAACAGTCACATGAATGGTTGCTGTAGGGAATTCAGGTGCAATTGTTGCACAGCCCTATAGCCAGTGGCTATAATCTTTTCTGTCTGGAATCCATTTCATAAACCTGAGTGCTTCCTTGAAGATCTCATCATCCTACCTAGATTCCTGGCTCAACTTGGAAACTAGCCATATATCTCAGCTAAACAATTGTTGATTTGGAGCCCCATTTGATGTGTCTGCTCCTATTTTCTTTCAATGTTCTCTATCTGGCACTTTAGGATAATGTGATGATGGGTTAATTATCTGGTGAAAATGTTTATTACATCACCTGGGACAAGGGTAGCAGTGGAATTACCTGAGTAAGGTATTTGAAGCAGAATATTCACATATAAAGATCTTAGTTTACTAAATCAAAGCACAATAAAGTGTCAAAGTGGCATTCACACTGCTTTCTATCATGCTTAGCTTATAACTATCATTTCCCTTTACAGAGAAGAAAATCTTGATTTATTTTGTATTAGTTTGCAAAATCAATTTTGATGTGTTGGTGAATAATCAAGATTAATTCACATTTCCCGGGTTACCTACAGTAGGAAACAGGAATTTAAAGGAGAGTTAAGAAGTTAGGAAGCTTGGAGATTTGCAGTTCTACACTCTCTTGCCTTTGATTGAGTTGTTCAGAAGAATTAATTAATGGCTGCCTCTCCCTGTTTTGAGAACTATAGTCATGATAGATTCACTAAGCCCAGTATAGATGGGATAAATAGAGTCAGATTGGTTCAATGCTAATTTGTCCTACAGTGAAATATTAAGCCATGTGTGTGTGAGTGAGTCTCACTGACTCACACAGTCAGAGTGATCTGACTGATATACACATGTTCATTCACACTATTCTTCCTGGATTTATGTACATTTTAGATTATAGGTAGTCCTTGCTTAACAGCTACAGTTGGGATTGGCAATTCCAACACTAAGTGACTCAACTGTTAAACAAGACATCACATGATTATAACAGATTTATGACCTCACTTCCACTCTGGTTGTTAAGTGAATCATTCTGGATCATTGAACAAAACATTATGTGACCACAACTTGTCATTCTACTGCTTTTTTCTCTACTGACTCTGCTTAGCAGAAGCCAGCTGTGATGTGTACAAATCACAGAACATTATGAGAATTGTAAGCTCCCAGTGAGTTGTGAAGCAACTGGAATGATCATATCACCATGGAGACATTGTGATGGTTGCATAAGAACCAATCATAAAATAGTTTTTTCAGTGGTATTGTAACTTTGAATGGTCTCTAAATGGGGCAATAACTAAGCAAGGATTGCTTGTATGTATGAGGTGGAGGGAGAATCAACCCCCCCCAAAAAACCCCAAATTCTTATATTCCTGTAAGAATAGGAAAAATTGCATAAGTAAACCAAATATGGCATGCAAATGAACTTCATGGAGAACATAAGGCGAAACGTAATAGAACGTAATACCTTAAAAACTACAGTATAACAATTGTGAGCAGTTTCGGGAAAGTGGCCTTTTTCTGTTTCAATATGATCAGCCAGTCATTTAAGCTTATTTGCATTTTAGAATAAGGTCCCCTCAGTTCATCTTTTCAACAGTGCCAAGTAACTACTTTAGCTGCAGACCAGGTGGCCAGCTTCATGGAGATATATATATTATGAGCCTGACCCAAAGAGAGCTATCAGTTTTCCAGCTGGTGCCCTCAGCTACTTGTCTGGAGTTATTACTTCATTATAGTAATATCATGACTGAGAATCATCACAAATCCACTACTGTATCTTCTATCTAAATAGATTTCATGCTTGATCACACAGTATTATGCTCAACTCAAAAAGTTACTTTTTAATAACATAGGCTCATCCTATGGAGATTCTCAGTCATCCAGATCAGGAGACTCCAATCTTAGCAACTTTATAAGACTTATGGACTTCAACTCCCACAACCCCTGATCCAGATCATGGTTGTCCCAAAGATGCTTTTTCAAGAGGCAACTGAACTTTCTTGTTTTTCATTTGAAGATGTTTCACTTCTCATTCTTTTTCAGCTCTGACTGGATGGTGGGGAATGGAAGGATTTATAATCCTTGCAGACAGCTGGCCATTTGCACTCTTTTAGAATATAAATCCTTCCATTCCCCACTCTATTGGGGGCAGGAATATTGAAAGAGTTTCTGATTATGGTTTGTATTACTTCATTTTTGTGGAATTGACTCTCACATTTTCTTCTTCCTAACCATTTCTACTAGACGATCAGTAGTTGCTGAAATGGTTTTACAAGTGGAACACTGAGTGAAACACGGAGAGCTGCAGCCCAATTGCAGGCCAGAAAGATTGCGTAAAACCCTTTTTGTCATATAAGAATCTATTTGCCAATTGGGGCTTTGCACTCCAGTTGGTGGTTGTTAAAAGTGGAAAATATAACTTAGTGTTTCCCCGCTAAAATGTAACATAATCTGCAGTCATTTTACTCAGTGTTTTTACTCTTGTAATCTTGAGTGGGCTATAAGGGACTGATCCATCTATTATTCTACAACCAGGGGTGGGATTCTACAGGTTTGTACCTTTTCGCTAAAACCAGTTGTTAACATTCTGAGCAGTTTGGAGAACCAGTTGTAAGAAGAAATTTCTGGCCTAATCCTGTAAGGAAGGCAGGAAGGAAACATTCTGGTGTTGCTTACAGAAACTGCCTCTCCATTAACCCTTATTACATTCTTGGCAGGACTAGACTTCCTGTCTCAGGAACTTCTCTGGAGTTTTATTTTCCTCCTTTGCTGGTACTTTGCTTGTGTGGAGTGACCATTTAAAGTAACAATGGCACTGAAAAATGTGACTTATGACCATTTTTCACACTTACGACTGTTGCAGCATCCTCACAGTCATGAAAGGCCAGGCGAGGAGATGCATGCCTCAATGTGAGTGATGTTGAGTTGGCCATGCCTATCCAGTCACATGACCACCAGGCCATGCCCAGCAACAAAGCCACACCCACAGAACCAGTTGTTAAAAAAATTGAATCCCACCGCTGCCTACAACCCAAAGATTATGCCAAAATTGCTCAGCAAAGGGCAGATTTATTGCCAGAACATTTGCACGTGCTCAGGCATATATGACTGCTTCGCACACAGAGAGAAAAATATCACCACCTTTGCCTGGTGCTGATATTCCACACATCAACGCTAGCCTAGGGAAGATGAGATGTTAATCATCCCAGTGGCTATCATTCTTTGTACCAATTTCTAGCCTATTAAGTATCTCTGTCAGTTTAACCTCTCTAGCCTCTTGGAGACTAATTTTTGCTTCTCTACTCCTTGATCTGTGTCCATCAATTTGTATGCCTCAGGTCTGGCTTTCCATTTAGGTTCTATTGTCTGTAGTTTAGCTCCCCAGTGGGCTCTGATATATGATGATGCTGAAGAACTCTTTGGCACAGCTCTTGTCTCGTGGCTGCAAACCAATGAAATACCTAAATCAAAAAGAACCAGGGAGGATTATAGTATAAAATTTGCCAGTAGTCATTTCCATGAATGTAAAGAAATTTCATACTGACTTATTCTTTTCTCAAGAAAACATGTCTACTCAAAGCTAGTGTTCTTGCCCTTTGGGGGGGACATTGCTCCTTAGGTTGAGAGTCAACATGTGGTTAAGGTAATGGAACAGGATCAAGGACATCTAATTCCAGTCCTCTTTTTGCACCCAGAAGCCAGCTGGGTGACCTTGGCCAAGTTTAGCTTATTAGCTTATTTTATGGTAAGCAGAATGCCCTTGTTGTATCATGTACAGGTAGTCAGGGGTGGGATCCTACTGGTTCGATCCGGTTCTATAGAAGCAGGAGCTCTGAAGAGCAGCTACACTGAACCAGTTCACTGGGATGAGGTTTTGGTCTGCTGTTTGGCCTGCCCACCCACCCGGGCTCTATGCTGTCCTTTAGCGAGGCAGTTGTTAAGCACCTGATTTTACAAGCTTTTTTTTGCCATGATTGTTAAATGAATCAAAGAGTCATTAAGCAAATCCAATTTGCTCAGTTGACTTTTCTGATTGAAATCCAGCTGGGAAGGTCACAAATGGCAATCACACATGACTCCAGGATGCTAAGTACATGCCAGTTACCAAGTGCCTGAATTTTGTTCATGTGATTGTGGAGAAGCTACTGCAGTCATAAATGCAAGGAGTTAACATATTTTTGAAGTGCAGTTGTAAACTCAAATGGTTATTAAATGAATGGACTAAGGACCACCCATATTGATAGTTTCATTCTTCGAAATAGATGCAATTTTTAGCAGTGAAACAACCATGAAAAAAAAATCAATCATAGCCTGTCATTGTGTCAGTGATAACTTAGGAACCTGAGGTGAGATTAAACCTCCTTTCTATTTTTTTAGTTACCGTACACTAATTCTAATTGAAACAGTGTTTTTGGACTTTAGTCAGCACTTTCCCTTATTGTATCATTTCCATTGCAAGAATATTGTAGGGTATGTCATTTTCATCTTTCTCATCGCTTAAACCGCTAACCAAAAGAAAAATATGCAGCCAAGCAAGCTAAAAAGTCCCACTAAACTACCAAGCCTTTATGTTGTCTTACAGAGTATGTACATTTTCTTACACACTGTGAAAGGAACGCCGTTTGAGACTCCTGATCAGGGGAAGGCGCGGCTGCTCACTCACTGGGAACAGATGGACTATGGAGTGCAGTTGACTGCATCTCGCAAGTTCTTGACTATCACACCAATTGTACTGTGAGTACCAAAGAGACCGTGGTTGGAAATCCTCTTCTATTGTTATTTTCCAATTTCAGCATGCAGGGAGTGCTGCAGTTTGCACTGAAACAGGGGGATTCAAGCTCTGGATGGAAGACCATTTAAAACAAGATTGTCAGGATTCTAGCAGTTACTCCAATTAAATTATGAGCCTCAAGCCACACTCCCAAAACTTCTTTGGATTTTATTAGAGGTTAACATTCTGGCATTTGCCTGGGCATAGTCAACTCTGAGACACGTAAAACATTTTGTATGCACGTTTTATAGTTGTCAAAGATGGGCAAAGTCATAGACACCTCATAGTTATGTCAAGTGTAGAGCAGTCCAGAACGACATCTTTCAATCTCCTTCTCTGTTGGCCTTGCTGTTGAAATTTTTCCAAGAGTTGTAGGTCAGCAGAAGGGGATGCAGAAGGGGGAAGGGGATATTACACATCCCTAATTATTGGTTCACAGCCTTAGTTTAAATCATATAACCTAAGAACATAAAGAGTCCTGCTGGATTAGATCATACCTAAGGCTTATGTATCCAGCATTCTGTTTCCTCCATTGAAGCAATACATGTTGCTTCAATGCAAAATGTGTATCTCATTCATGCGTGTATCCTTAAATATGCTTTATTGAATGAACCATAGTTTGCTGGTTTGCACAAGATACTAATGGCAAAAAAAAACCCACATGAAAGCATAGTGGATGTGGAAAACCAATTATTGTTTTGTGTACTTCCCAACCTGATGACAATTTGAAAACCAGTGGCAAGTCATGGGGACATTGTCTCTTCCCTGAGTTCATCAACAGCATTCATCAACTTCTCTACCTCAAGTTTATCATCTGTTCAAGTAGGCATCTTCATCCCATCTTGTGGTAGCCAGTTTTGTACATTAGTTATTTCCAAATGTTCATAATCCCTATTTTCTTTTTGCCCCAATTTCTATCCTCAGATGACAATAGAAAATTGGGTTGCAAAAGAGATCAGTGAAGCCACTACAAAGGAGTGGCAAAAAAATTTTTTTTGTTTTGCATTCTATGTTTTACTGCCTTCCTTCAGTCCTCCAAGTGGAAAGGGTTATCCAGAGCCCACATAGAATCAATAACCATATAGGATTGTTCTTTTTTTCTACCTACTCTTTAAAAGACGCAGTAGATAGGATAGGCTTATAATTGCACATAATTCTGAGACTTCTTTTTGTTGGAGCACTTTATAATGCTGTGGCATTACTGCTATCTTGGTTGGGATTTACAAAAATCATTGGGTGGAATTGAAATAATTCTCTAATCTTCCTTTAGTTACCACAATTGGGAATGGCAGTTTGGTCACTACAGTCTTACTTTATAGACCTGCAGAGATTGTAAATGTGAGGATTGGTTCTAAAATTATTTTTCCACCACAATCATAACTGTTAATGATCACTGCAAAAGACAATCTCTAAACAAGAATTAACTTTTAATTAATAAACGGAGCAATAAAGTTTGGTGAGCTGCAACTCATTTCATCGGATAAAAGCTCTCTAAATATTATACAATTTAATAAAACATGCTTGTTGGAAAAGATGGCCCCATAATCCTGATCTTTTTGTTGCCATCTATCAGATTGCAGATAGCATTTCCCCCCAACCTTTGATATCACCCAGTTGTGTAGGACAAGGGTCTCCAACCTTGGCAACTTTAACACTTGTGGACTTCAACTCCTAGAATTCCTCAGTCAGCTTTGCTTTCCACAAATCTTAAAGTTGCCAAGGTTGGAGACGCTTGGTGTAGGACAAGGGACAAATATTTGAAAGTATTTTAAGCACTATTGTAAAACTGAAACTCCTTTCCTTTCCTTTCCAGTTATTTTTTTACCAGTTTCTACACAAAATATGACCGGATACATTTCATCATCAACACCATCTCTCTGATGAGTGTCTTGATCCCCAAGTTGCCTCAGCTGCATGGTGTCCGTATCTTTGGAATCAACAAGTATTGAGTTTGGCTGGGGTGGGGGTCTTTTCTCTCCCTTCCTCCTTTTTCTGGTGAACTGTGAAATTCCAGAGTGAGAACCACACTTTCTTTGCTCTGGCTGCATCTTCAAGTTAGGATTGCAGGACAGCTCTTTTTCTCAATGGGTACATTGCACAGGATTGCAAAAAACAGCAAAATATAACCAGTTCTGGGCTTACAAAGAGACAAGAGGAAGCTGAAACGTATGATAATTAATCTTATTATTATTTCTTCTCAAGAATCTGAAAATAGATGCAGGCACACATACTGCTATAGAAAAGACATTCCTCATTTGTTCTCTGGTAGGAAAGGATTCTGGTTCAGAAGGACAATAAAAGCCTCATTTGAGGTGACACTCATTTAAGATGATGGCAAATGCACTTTAACATCAAACTGTCCCATTGGGGGAGTTTGATTTGCTCATTGAAAGGGCTATATCAATATTAGAAATATTAAGCTATAGCTATGAAAAGAATAGTCAGATTTCTCTCAATTGTTTATAAATGCCTTCAATGAAGTAGACGCAGGATTAGGGTAGAAGAAGAGAGGAAGAAACAGAGAAAATGCTTTTGATTTTGCAGTGGGTGCTGCGGTTTGAATCCCAGCTTCCCCACTGGCACTCCTGGCCAGAGAATTATGCCTCTTGGAGCACAAATGGCTTACTGTGAAGTTACATGAGAGCAGAAGTGAAGAAAACAAGGAATGTGGGTAAAAATAATAATAATCAGGGCCTCATTTCCAATTATCTTCTTGTCAGAAATCCAACAGTAGTAGAGTATTAAGATCTGTTGTTGATCACTTATCAGTGCTGAATCTCAGTGCTGAAACTCAGAAGCTAGTGTCTTTCATTACTCATTGTGATATCTAGCAAAGGTGAGGGGTTTGTTTTCTTTGTACCTACCATCCACGTAGTGGAACAGATATTACAAAAATATATTATGTTAAAATAAAAATGATCTAGCAGCAATGGCGCATCTAGTATAATTTTTACTTTTTAGGACTGCTTGCTGTTAGCCTGTTAATCAACAGTGCCAGTTACTGTAAGAAAGGAAAATTGGTTTTTATTTGGTTAACATTGTTAACCTATCATTTCTTCAAAAAGCTTCAAAAGGAAAAGTTCCATTTAATAACGCAGGTTTCCTCAAACTTCCTACTTTCCAGATACGTTTCACATTGGTAATGCTAGTTGGCCTGCTACATGAGTTGAATCTTCACACACCTAAAGGGCATAATTTGGAAAAGACTGCTACATGGGTGTTTTCCTTTTGCAGCTTTTTATTAGGGCGTAAGGAGAAGAAAGAAAACACAACACTAGAAGCTTAATACCATTAAGATATGAGATGTCAACATTAGTAAAAAAAAAAAAAAAACCCTCAGGCTACACTTGGGCATTAAAAATTTTGGGTGTATGTGTGAATTTTGATGATCAATATCTTGATATAAATGAAGTTGCTTCATATCGTTAAGCATGCATCCTGTTAAGAGGAGTATTATCTCCTGTAGGTATGTATATGGTTACTTAACAGAGGAGACTGCAGTGAAAATTAACATGGCTGGAATGTTTTTTGGCATTATTTGTTCAAATTCCAAAAGATTGGACCCTGATACTAGCTTCTACTGTTTTGCTAAGCAGCATACACTTGGATGCTAGTGGAGCTAAATATAAAAATAAGTGGAAAATACTTTTTTCAACTGGGTAATTAAACTCTTCTAACACTTCTCAAGAAATAGCAGCATATCGGAAGCATTTCTTCTGCTTCCAGAGAAGCTAAGTAAAATAAGTATTTCTTGTTAACAAATACTAATGTTAACCTATTTTGTAATGAAACATATTCCAGAACATAAAAGGAAACCCAAATGATAATGTGGTAATTATATGTACTATAATATATGAAGCTCCAAAAATTATTCTACATGGAGCTACAAGGGGAAAAAAAACATTAGTTAAGAATGTGAATCAATAGTGATCACTTTGGGGTTTTTATCTTCCTACTTATAGTGACAATATTTATATTAAAGTTGAAGCACTTAGTGCTTGAACCAATAAGCTAAAGTTGAGCAATAACCCAATCTAACTGTTTGTCCCTAAAGTGTCCTCTCCAGATATTAGACCAATCATCAAATACTAAAGGGGAGATAATTTCTTCTTGTTTAATTAAATGTTAAAAAAAAAAAAGTATACACGTTACGTGGAAAATTCCTAATTCTGAAACCTGATCACAATAATCTGGTCCTGGATAAAGCTACTCAAAGCCTAACTACAGGCTCTGGAAGTCACTTGTCCAGTTATTAGAGGAGCAACTTTCTCCAATCCTTGGGGCCATCATGCAAGATGATATGACAGCTCAAATGCGCTTCCCAAGTCATTTGTACTAAAGCAGAATTTCAAGGTTTTGTAAGATTCTGAAGGTTTTTGGGAAGAGAAGAGAGATTCTCCTAGAATTTGACAGGTGCTTTATTGCTGATTGTTAATAAAGTATAACAACATCCCCATCTATACTGACAATTCTAAACACATAATGTTACACATTATGGAATCAGCTTTAGAGTTAGACAAGATATTTCAGTTGTGGCAGGTCCAGCTCAGGATTTACTATCTAAGTGAGAATTTTTTTAATCCTCATTTCTGCTAAATGAGCACTGGTGAGATTATTTCACAATGGAAGGCCCAGAGAGGAAGAATGGCTTTTTCTAGTGAAATTCTTCTCTGAGATGTGTGGTCTTCTCAATTCAGTACATCTAGCAAAATACAGGTAGTCCTCGACTTACAACAGTTCATTTAGTGACTCTTCAAAGTAACGATGACGCTGAAAAAAGTGCATTATGACCGTTTCTCATAACCACAACATTTGCAGCATCCCATGATCACAGGATCAAAATCCAGGTGCTTGGAAACTGGGTCATACTTATGGTGGTTACAGCATCCCAAGGTCATGTGATTACTTTTTACAACCTTCTGACAAACAGTCAATGGGAAAGTCAGATTCACTTAACAACCAGGTTACTAACTTATTAACTTCAATAATTCACTTAACAGTGGCAAAAAATATAAAATGGGGCAAAACTCACTTAATAAATTCTCTTAACAAAAATTTTGGGCTCAATTGCGATCACAAATTGAGAATTACCTGTAGCAAATAACTCTGGAAGCTATTCCCCCAAATCCTAGCATGGTTGAGATTCTTCATTGCTATTCATTTCAATATGTCCTATTTTTATGCTAGCGTAAGACTTCCTTCGCATCCTGGTATCTCTAAATGGATTGAGCATCTCTAATTTCCATGATCCTCCTGCCAAGCATGTCCTTTGGATTGTAAGTCAGAAAACATCTGGAGGAGCTCAGTCTCAAGACTCCAATAAATCCATCTTCATTCAAATCAAAAGTTTCTGGCCACATCTCAGAGAAGAGTAAATTGATTTATTAGGAGTGGCCATGTTGGCATAAGCTGGTTGCAGCCGATACTAAATTACATCATACATTTCCCCCTTGACCCTGGTCTCTCCCCAACCCCTTCTCCATGAGACTTCTCCAATGGGACACATCCATCTCTAAGAGTCATCCATCATGCTCTCCAATAACCTTCTTACACTCCAACAACTTTGGGCTACTGGTGGTGATTATCTAGGCATTTAAGGGAAAGCCTTGGTTTCCCCCACTCCCTTTTTCTGGCAGCTAAAAAGACCAGTGGAGTATCTTTTTAGTTGACAGTCAGATTGCGGAAAGCTTGACAAATACATCTTAAATGCAAAGTACTTTTAAGTATCCATAAAAAGAGAGCATAAGAAGAATTTAGAAACATTTGAAAAGTAGGAAGATGAACTTGTATATGTTTGCTCCACTTTTTTTTCCTTAAAATTATTTATTTAACATTTTTCTACGTGGTTGGGTTTACTTTGGGTTTCTACGTGGTTTACTTTGCTTATGTGGGGGCTCTTCAAATGAACTCAGGTTTGCTTTCTTTTCTCTATGCTAGTTTTCTTTCCCCTTCTCTCTCTGGAGGGAAGGCTATTGAGAATTCAAAATTGTACTGGAAAGCTGATTCTTTGCTCCTGCAAATCAGGGATGGATGGGTGTTAATGCATCTGAATATTGTAAGTGCAGAGCAGTTAACTGCATGCAAGCAAAAGCTTAAGTTTCAGTAAAAAAAAGTTTAAGCTTAGCACTTGCCTTAAGGAGAAACCAAATTAATTGGAGGAAAATGTGTTTCCACATACAGTTCTAAAAATAATAAATTGATGAACGTTACCTTTGGTTCAGAGATTGAATTACTTCAGGGGCTTTATATTGTACATTTATCTGAACTATTCAGATATTTAGGCCATTTTTTTCCTTATAAAGTGTCCTCTAGGTGATTGCTCCTTTTTATAATCTTTGAGAGCTCATCTAAAACACAATGGGAGAGTATCAAGTAGAAAAAGGATGTTATAGCCAATATATATCTCTCTGCAAAATACTCCAAAATAAATTTGTTTTTAAAGTTGTAGCTATTTGTTTTAACATGTGGAATTGCCAGCTTGTTCTTGGGGCAAACATTTTTAAAGTGTTATTTCGGTGATTATGTGATTACATGGTTTTTATGCTGATCAGATTAAGTTCATGAGGTGTTGCTAAAAGTTGTCAAGGGATGCACAAGATAATGCTTGCAAAATTGTCTCATAGTACAGTAGAAAAAGATCTGCTCTAATCTAATTTTGTATAAGAATTACAAAATGGCATCCAACCCACCCTTCTTTGTTTTCCCAGGTAAAGTAGCTGTTTTGATCTCAGTGTATCTTTAAGTTCATAAAATGTCCCTGCATTTCTTACAACTCTAGCACAGAAATAATTTCTTCACCAGTGTTGGGTGTTCACTGGGAAAAAGAGCAACTTGGCACTTTTCTGAAATAGAACTATAATTCTATAGTTACTATAGTAGAACTTTAAGCAAATTCCCCCAGCTGATGGGACTGATAAGGAGTCAACAACACCTTTAAAAAGGGCACTTCCTATTGCGGCTGTATGATTTTTACCCATGTTAGCAGAAAGAGAGGCCCATCACATACAGAGCCATACAATTTCTATCTTTTGTGCTACAGTAGTTACCTTCAAAGACTTAATAATTCCTCAGGGTTTAATATAGTCATTAGGTTGTCACAATTCTTATCTTTTTACTTTTAAAGCAATTTTAAATTTAATTTTATCTCTTTCCTTTAAACACTGAATGACTGATTTAGGATATTGATCTTGTGAACTTAATAAAATAAAATGATACAGTAGGACCAGATCCTCACTCTTGTACCATACTGTTAAAATTAAAAGCTTCAGGTTGTGCTAATACTTTAGAGTTTTGCTATTATTAGGCATGTGATATCTTGTGAATGCCTATTTACCACCGGAATAATGTAGGGTTCCTCTTGCAATTCAGTAATAAGTTTCCCCAGCACAGAAAGGGACAACTAGTTCTGTCTGACTTGCCACCGGACAAGTTGATACAGCTGGTTTGCTTTAGGATAATTCAATGTGGGATACTCGAGAGGGACAGGAAGAATTGCAGATCACCTCAAGGACTTCTAGCTTGAGAAGGTTCAAAGCTAAATCAAGACAAGGCCAGCTACAATTTACTTGTCCCTCTCGAGTTATCCTGCATTGAATTGTCCCGTAATGAATTGGCCTTGTGATGAGTGGGCCAGGATGACTTGTCATGAGTGATGAGTTGAGAGGCGGCCGCAGTGAATCATCCTAGATCCTGTCCAGTGTGAGTACATAATAGTCTCTTTGATCATTAAAGAAAGTAGATATGTAGAACTCTAAACCAGCAAATTGATTGCAGAACAAAATTGTGTTGGCTCTCTCAGAGAGATCAAGGATCAATTTGTAATCCATTTTACTCACATGTCTGTATGAAGAATTACACACCATAATTTAGATTTAACACCCTCAGACAAAGTTATAGAACAATTGAACCAGGCCCTAAGACAACTGATCTTCTGCTGTATATTTCTTGTTAAAGAAATGTACAGCAGAAGATCTTAAATATTGGGACATATGATTGCCTTATTTATTATTTGCATATATAAACCTCCTCTGGTTTCAGTCCCTTTGAGCTTTTATGTGTTGGATGATCCAGAGGAATCTTAAGCCCATGTCCCACTGCACCAACGGATGCAAAGAGGATATAAAACGTTAAAAAAATCTTGCCATCCGTTGGAAAACGCGATGCATCCGTTGTGTACTCATTGCATACGTATTTCATACGCTCTATCCCTCCAGCATCCGTCCACTGAGATTTCATCCGTGCAAGAAGTATTGAGCTGCACAAAACTTTGTGAATGGATGAACTTTCCGCTGTGTACGATGTAAATCCATGACATCCGAGCAACAAACATTCTATGTCCGTTTATCATCCGTTAAACGTCCGCTGTATCCTCTCTGCATCCTCTGGGCATCCTTGCAACTCACATCCGTTGCAGCTGAAAACGGAAGGAGGGAGGAAACAAAAGGTACATGGAACGTCTACACAGCATTAGTAGCACGGAAATAGAAAGGTTGCGCAATGAATGGTTTGCATCCGATATACATCCGCTAGGCTCCCTATGAACATCCGTTTAACATCCCCGCTACATACTACCCACGTCTGTTCTTTTCCGTTCTTTTCTGTTCTGTTTATGCAAATTTTCGCCACTTTTTGGATGACAACGGATGGAGCTACCCCCGAATTTTGCTCATCTGCTGTGTCCTTTATGCATACGTTTTGCGTCCATCGGCCAGTGGGACAGGGCCTTTAGATACATAAGAGAAAGTTGGATAAAGTCAGTAGAAGGTTCTAAGAATATTGTGATCTAAAGGGAGAAATTGGCGAAGGCTCTGGATGAGACTACAGATTTCCATCCTTGGTTAAAGAAATTTCAACCAGTGCATTCAGACTCATTGGCTACTGACTGAGCGACAAAGACTTCCTAGTGACCATCAGGAATGAAGAGAGGCAAGCATCAGTATGCACTTCTTCAATTGCTATATTATGTTTACAGTGCTTTCCTACTCTAGATTGCCCACCTAAAGCTATTGTTTGTTGGGATGGGCCAAAATTATTTTGCCACCTAAAATAAATGACAGGATAAGACTGTCTCCATCCAGATTCCATGTAGTAACAAGACTGGCATTTTAATCCTATGTGGCAATGAGAATGAGGAAGTCATCCTGGCAAATTATTTCATGGTGGGCTTCAGGGTAGTTCAGGACACACATAGCTATGTTTTTCCAATTGCAAAAGGAAAACAGAAGGGATGGAGCTGAGAAGAATTTCCTCTGATACCAAACAAAGCTTGACATTGATTTGAGCAGTCCTGCTATGCATTACTACATACAGAAAATTTTGAAGAATCATGTAGCCTAGAGATCTAGAAATAGAAGGCGGCGGGGGGGGGTGTCAGCTTGATGCTTTCTCCAACTTACTTAATACACTTGCAATAGCACAGTAGTATTCACTAGGAGCTAACCATTTGATATCTGCTCTGTGTGATGGAATATAGGCTTCCTTTTAGCTTTATACCAGGTACTTCACAAGAGTATAATGTAAAACAATAGAAAAAATATTTTTAAGATATGATCATAAGCATTTTAGGAAGGCAAAGGTAGCTGAGGCTATCATAAACTGAAATTTATGATATGTGTATGGATTGTCCTTTAATTATAGTGAAATAATATATTGCATAGATTTGCCATTATTTGTGAAATACAATTTTTGGAATGGTTTTTGAATGGTGTATAAAATTAGTTTTATCAGTTTCACATTGAGCATCTTTGCAATTAACATAGAATTATATTGCTTTCCTTCTTTCCTTTTATCTATCCTGTCCTATCCCGCACCCTACCCTATTCTGCCCTTCCCTATCCTATCTTATCTTATCATTTCTAGATTTGACCTTAATTTGTAGTGAAGAAATCCTTCATCTGGAAAACTTTCTAAGATAAAGTGTTAATATTATTTTTATAAGTCCTTTCTACACTATTCTAAGACCAACTAATAAAACAAAAATCAGTATTCATATAATCTCCTGTCTGTGTTACTGTAATTTATGGTTCTATATTAATGTAGCAATAATATTGTTTCAGCCAATGTGTCTTTGCAAATTTCCAGGAATATGAGAAATCCAAACAAGAAGAATAATAATCTGAAAATTTAAACTTAAAATAGCAAATATGTTGGCAAAATTGACATTAATGAATTTATCAGATCAAAACTTAGCCAACCTTAGCTGACTAAAAAGTTAAGCAAGGTCAGGCTTGGTTAGTATTTAATGAATGGGAGACATTCATTAAAAATCAGGATTATAAAATAGAATGGATTTTTTTAAAGTGTAACTTAGAAACTTTATTGTCACTTTCAATGTACATTAATTGGCATATGTTAAAATGAAATTTTGTTGCATATAGCTCTAAAAGAATCACCACCTTCAATATGCACTACACAAACGACTAAATAAATTAATACAAAATGATGCACATACCCACATGTATTATATGACACAGAAACAACATAGTCTAGTTCAGATGTATACCTAGAGAGAAACAAAAACTCAGTTCTATAAAGCAGTGATAATACATTTGATCTCAGCCAAAAGAAAACCTCTCAACAGCAAAATAGCATAGTTGCGGGCCTGACACAGGGCCAAAGAATAACTCTGACCAAAGCAGGATCTAAGCAAGAATCTAAACAAGCTTCAGTTCTGTGACAATTTCATCAAGTACTTTATCCAGAGAAGATATGGATAAACAGCATGTGACACATGACAAACAGAATATCACTCATCTCCTCTGTGATGTTCAACTGTATGCGTTAGCCAGAGCATGGCTTTTTAAAGTCACTATTTGATAGGATAACCCATTGGGATCCCATCAATAAGCTATCTTACTTTCTCCATGGACAGAAAGAGAGACTAATAAGTTTATATATAAAGCCATTCAAGTTTCCTATCTAGATCAGATTTGGACTCAGTTGCCAAAAGGAATGATCTTAATTGACTATTTTGTTAATATTTTTAATATTGTGTCATAGGAAAATTCCAATAAAAAGGAACATGTACAGACCACAAACAATAATTCCTATTTTAAGATTCAAAGATTTATTTCATGAGCAATTTGGAACATGAACAGCCACCATAACACAACTTATATCAATAACCAATTGCAATGAAGTCCAGAGACGATAGCTAGGTCCAACAAGGAAAATTACGGCCAGTGTCCCCAAACTCAACCCAAGACATTCATTTTATACTTTTCTGCACACATTTCACAACTTTTTTGTTCTTTCTTACTGACACTCAGTCTCCACATAAACCCATCTATATCTCAAACACTATCCACTGGCTACTTTCAGTTCCTTATTTCTCTTGGTTTCGTCCTATGTTCAAATATACTGTATTTATAAAGCTACATATTTTGCAAAATCATGTTTCATAATTAGCAATGGCTCAGCAGGATTGCAAATAGTTCTGGTACTATTTGAAATCATCCTATCTAAGATTTTGGTTCATATCTCTATTCTGAGGCCTGCTATCATCCAAAGGCCTTATTGAATCTTATTGATAGATCAATAGCACATATTTTAGTTTCCCACAATTGCAACATACTGCATTATTTTATGTCATATGATCTTTAGATTAATCGGTCAACACTAAACCACAAAATAATGAAGAAAATTCATAGATACTTTGATGTATTTATAAGGAGTCAAGCCTTATTTTAAAAACCAATCCTTATCTTCTATTGCTTTTTGTGGATTTTCAAGCAGCCAAGAGAGAAATCACAAGAAGTGAGTATTATAAATCACAATAACATCTCTATATCAACAATACTTCTGATTTAATATTTTTGTAAAGTGCATCTCAAATACAATTTAATTTAAATGGTACTATGAAATGTTTGTACCTTATTAGAACTGTATAAGCTGCAGAAGAGTAATGGGCCATGAGTCCAGTAGTATCCCAGCATTGTGCACCAGCTCAGTCTGGGTAAAGGCCCTGTCACACTGGCCGACGGATGCAAAACGTTTGTAAAAGGGACACAACGGACGAGAAAAATGTTCCATCCGTTGTTATCCGCTCTCAAAAGGGGCAAAAATTTGCATAACCAGAGCGGATAACACGGAAAGGAATGGACGGGGGGAGGACGCAAGGCGGATGGAAAGCGGATGCGGAACGGAAGCCTAGCGGATGGAAGCAGATGAGAGCAGATAGGTCCCCTCTGCGAACGTTNAACCAATGGATGGCAAGTGTTTCTCTCCGTTTTATATCCTCTTTCCATCTGTTGGTGCAGTGTGACATGGGCTTAAGAGTCACCATGTCCAGAGTCAAAGATAAAAAAAATCTTATGTGCTTGGAGAGCCAAAATCCCATAGCCACTTGCCAGGATTCAGTTGAAGCTGGTTCCTTCCCATCCACACCCTTACAGCATCCAGGTGCACAGCTCTCACTGCCACCACAATACTTGTCTGACTTGGGGTGGAGATATATAATTGCATAATTTCGCCAGTAATCTGAAATTCTAAACTGATCAGTTGCAGAGGGCTATTGAAACTAGCCTTACAACCTCAGTCTCACAATAAATATGGATTAGGGATGTAGATCAATTCAAGTCATTGGATTAGATTGGATTTCTCAATCCAAGCTATTGTAAGATGCATACACATCAACTCCCAGAATTTTCCAGCCAGCATAAAAGACTAATATTTCCTCCACTCTACAGTTTGGATAACTGCTATATATATATGTTCCCATTTATAAGCTGTGTTGATAATTATGTACCCTTACATACATGAAATAAATTCATATTTTATATGCTGAAATAGCAAACAGTGAGGGCTTGAAGATGCTTAAACTATAAATCACTTTTTTGCAACCTCCTATACTCTCTCCGTGTTACTCTATGGGAATTAGGCTGGATTACTGAGTTGCTTGTAGAAATTCACATTTTGTTTCAAACATGCTTTGTTGAAGAAACTATTAGTTCTCACTTATATGTTTATAAAACATAGTTCAGTCATTGCATTCAGTTAAAACCAAACTAAAACCTAGTTTGTTAACACACTGAAGTTGGAAGCTAAGAATGTTGGGTGTAAGGATTTGATTGGAAAGGAAGGACAAGAACATAGAACAACAGAGTTGGAAGGGATCTTAGAGGTCATCTAGTCCAACAACCCCCTGCTAGAGCAGCAGAGTCTATTCCAAATATTCGCCTCTACCTAGGATCAAACTCACAGCCTCTTGATTGTGAGGCCAGAGCTCCACCTCTAGGCCACCGCACCCTGTGCCCATGATCTGGCCATCTCATTCTCAGCCCAGGAGTGAGTCATATTCAAATCAGATTGAGCTGTTTCAGCATTAAGGTAGCGTTTTCCATCTTAAGACAACAGTATCCTCTGGCAATGTCAATGTAAAATGCAGTGTGCTTCATCAACTATTAAAGTAGAAGTGATCCCTGAGGGATTGGAACAGGGCAGCACCCACTCTCTCTTCTGCCCTGTTACGCTAATATAGCTAATATTCCCCTAGGATTTTCTCCACCTAAATTTTTATCCAGATATAGCCTACAGTCTGGTTCCATCAGGGCTCTGGCTTTGCCTGCACGTGTGTAGATGTATGTGGGTCAGGCTACACTCTGGATTTCTATTTTTATTTCCTGTCAATTTATCTAGGAAAACTAGGGGAAATGGAAGGCTCTGGTTTGAGAAACCTGCAACTCCATTGAACCTCCATCTTGCAGAAAGCTAGAATGGAATCTACAGAGATCCCAGAAAGCTTGAAGACCTGGCTTTTTCCTTAAGCACTGGGATCAGGCTGTTAATGGAGCCCAAAATGAATGAGATTTGGATTGTGAAATGGATTGTGGAGATTTAAACCAGTCTCTTGAAGTTTCTTGCATTGTGGCCCAAACCTGGTTCACTAAAAGCAACCAAATCTCTTTGAAGATACAACATAATTTTGTTTGGCATGCAAACAGTGAAACAATGTACACCAGACTCCGAGAAAAACATTGGCAGATTGCTGATCTTTAGTATCTGAATGGCCCAATCTTTTTTTGTGTATGCTCTCAGCACATCCGTTCAGAATAATTTTCTCACAGATCACTTTTATTAAAACTGTGTTTCCCCAAAATACATCCTCTTTCATTATTACCAAGGTGTAATATCATATTATGAATTCCTAATTGCGTGCAAGTCCACAACTGTCTCGATATTTATTATTTTGATATACATTTTAGCTTTATCATTCATAATTAAATCTACAAATTCACTTCCATGTCATTAATTAGTTCTAAGCAAAAGCAGAACCACAGCTTAAGTAACGTTGGCATGTGCATGTCAAAAATAAGATAAGGAAACAGGCAGACATAAATTACAGCATGACTGGCTGAAATGTTTTACCCAAATCCATCTGGGTGACTGTTTCATTAGGTATGCCTTTGATTCAATTTGCCATGAATGCTTTCTTACAAGGGAACTTTAAACAGTTCTCATGTGTGGGGAGGTATGTCACAGACTGGTAATGAATGCAGCTCATGGATGCTGTACCTTTTATCACCACACTTGGCAACATTTTCAAAGGTATATTCCTTCTTTTAGGACTTTGAGAGTCCTAAATGCCATGAATGCTTTCTTACAAGGGAACTTTAAACAGTTCTCATGTGTGGGGAGGTATATCATAGACTGGTAATGAATGCAGCTCATGGAGGAGTACCTTTTATCACACACTTGGCAACATTTTCAAAGGTATATTCCTTCTTTTAGGACAGAAAGTCACTGGGAGTGGTCTAAGATCATCCAGCAGCTAGCTTCATGCTTAAGGCAGGACTAGAACTCACAACCTCTAACCTGTGCCTTAACCACTACATCAATCTGGCTCAAGTTGCTTTTTACTGTAATCAAACTGATATGTCCCCATCTCCAGAAAAGGCACAATATTTCTTAGAGCTCTATTTCTTTATATTGAAATATATTTTCGTAATTTTAGGTTTTACAACCATGTAAATATGTTTTAAATTTTATGTCTTTTTGTTACTTGTGATTAGTCACTGGCCACAGTGTTATATACACACGATATATATTTGCAGCAATCATTTTCATATGTGTTTTTTCTCATCCATTGTTTCTTCTGCTCCATCATTCCATGAAATATTCTTTTTCATATTTCCCCTTAGCATTGCTCCACACAGTTTGTATCCATTCTTTTGACTCTGCACTAAGCAGTTTTCAAACAATGGTTTCTTATTTTATATTTATTCTGTTAGGAGATGAATCTGTCTTCAAATAGTTTTTTCTACAGAACTACATACTTTCTCTCTACAGTGCGATAAAATCGATTTACAGTTGCAATAAAATGGACTATCCCACATTGCAGAACTAATTTTCCTTTTGTTTCATGATAAGCAAACTAATCATGTGTTTACATTAATTCCTTTGCCATATGTAAGCAGACTTACAATAAGCAATAATATGACAAACAGCCTTTCAAGCAACCTTAGGTTTAAATATTATAAAGTATCCAAACTATTTCTAAACAGAGAAACCTTCACAATTTCTGCCCAATTATTTTGTGTACTCTCATCGCATGTCCATCCAGCCATTCAGAATAATTTTCTCCTGGATCACTTTTATTTAAAACGTTTTCCCCCAAAATACATCCTAGGTTTTTTAATTATTACCTAAGCATAACATTCTTATAGTATGAATTTCTAATTTCATGCAAATTAACAACTATACCAATTTATACTTTTGACATTCATTTTAGCTCTGTCATTCATAATTTAACCTACAAATTTACTTCCTTGCCATTAACTTAGAATCTTTTACCACAATCCTATTATTTATATTGCATTTTCTTATTTTTGTTCTTTTGTAAACCAGTCTTCTGCAAAGCCATTAAATGACATTTGGTCCATAGTATGAACGCCTTCTAAGAATGGCACTTAAACTTGGTCAATAAACATTAAATAGATATGCAAACACTGTCATATTGCACTGAAACATCATCTATAGTGACCTGCTTAGTTGAATTTTCTTTTATAATGTCATCAATATTATCACTTCATGCCATGGGCTTGCAAATAATACTTAGTATTATATTAGCAAAGGAGAAGTATGACAATAATTCTGGCATTTATTTACCAAGGGTTACTGCCTAGCAATGAAAACATTTTATTGATTCCTTAGATGACAAATAAATAATTTAGTTTAAAAAAGAGTAACTAGAAATCACATTTTGCATGTCATGAATTGGTTAGAAAAATAAATGATTAACCTTACCATTTTTTAATGAACTTCAATTTTCAGTCACTCCAAAGTGGTGGTGAATGCTGCCAGAACTGAAATCCCAAAACCGAAGGAACATGTGAATATGCTTGCAGAAGTAGAAAAAACATTGTAGATGGGAGTTGAAAAGAAATCTAATGAAGACAGTTCATTTTCATAATTTTTTATTGGTGGAATCCTATTTCAAATAACTTTCTGTTGGAAATAAAATACATGACATCATTATTTTGCAGGCATTTGTATATTCAGCATTTTCATAGTCTTACATTCACATGTTTATATCCAATATGATATGGTATGGGTTTCTCTCCAGGGAAAGAAGAAAAGATTAATACGAAACAAAAAGATGCGTAGGTTTCTGTCTCCGGATCAGACTTTTATAGGTATTATGAAGCATGATAATTGTTTCAATAAGATCTTTTCAAACATGGCATAAAACTCATTGTTTAATATTTTGAATATACATTATTTGAGTCTATACATTTATAACTAAAGAAGTGCTTTCTGAAACAAAAATATGAAGCTATTTGCTTCCTGTTGCATAATATATTTATGAAAATGCAGTTGCAAAATATTTTTTATGATGCTGCTATATAGCATTTTTTAGTTGTGTTGTGTTAGCTAATAACAACCTAATTGTAACATTGTAGAAGCTTTTTTCCCCTTCCTCAGTATTAGTTGGGAATATTTGAAAATGTGCATAGCAAGCAAAAAAGTATTTGCAGACAACCATCCAATTTCTAAAAGGCTTACAGTGAACTCTATCCAACAACCACAACCCAATCCACAAAAAGACATAAATCAGACAAATGATGATATCCCAATCCTCATCAGAGAAGCTGTTGAGCGTGAACGGAAATGTCCAAACACCATCTTATTTGGTCTAGAGGATATAAATTACAATGATGATATCACAACTGTCCAAAACATCATCAGTGATTATCAAGCGTCAACCATCTCCCCTGATGAAATACTTGACATTTCCCACGTTGGCTGAGAGCTCAAAAACAGACGGCTCTGTGGCTCCACGCTTCTGCAGGGTCATTTGCAAAAATGAATCAAGCAAACATAAATTCATTTATACTATAAATTCATTTGCCAAAAGCAACACCAACCATAAGAACCTCCGTTCTCACCCTGACCTAACCATACAGCAACGTGCCCGCTCCCGTGTACTCCACACAGAACTCAAAAAATGTCTAGACAATGGAGAGAAGGACCTATACATTGACTATTGTGCTCACTGTATCAAAAGTAAGTCACACAACCCACAACTCAGCTTTTACCTTCAACCACAAACCTACTCCAACCAATCCACCATCACCCAAGATTAGGCACGCACACCCTAATACCTCAATTCCAACTACAGCTTCGGCCTTAAATGCAAGCTACTCAATTGTTCAAGAAGTCTTGTGAATAAATACTTGAATTTGCTCCTTTTACCTAAAATGGCTACATTCGATAATCATATTTGTCCTGGTGAAACATGGCTCACACAGCATTTCTCCATGACTCCAATTCCCCACAGTAAGTAACTATCGCATGTTTACCAAAATCAGATCATGAAATTCATAGAAGAGGTGGTGTTGCTATCTTCTATAAAAAGTCCTTACATCTAAAAAACATCCAAGTTACCCAGGAGCTTGCTCTTCCTGAGACCATCATTTGTGAACTATCCTTAAATATCATATTTCGATTCTTATTATGTTACAGAGCCCCTGATTATGACATCAAACATGTAAACAAGCTAAATTCACAACTAACGGGCAACATCCTGCCCACATGCTTTTATCTTTCTTGGTGACTTCAATCTACTCATATTAACTACACTTAACTTGTATGAACCTACACATACAATCCTCTACAATGTTGTTACAAAAATCTGGGACTGGAACAACTAGTAACCAACAATACTAGACTTAACAAATGCCTCGATCTCATCTTCTGCAATAGTTTGAATTTAATTTATGGAATACAAACTAAAGTCCTGTCACACTCGCAGCAACGGATGGAAAAGAGGATGTAAAATGGAGAAAAACACTTACCATCCGTTGGTTAATGCGATGCTTCCGTTCTGTACTCACTGGCTCCGTTTTGCTTCTCTCTTATCTGTCCAGCATCCATCTATTGACATTTCATCCGCTCAAAAAGTTTTTGAGCTGCTCAAAACTTTTGAGCGGAAAATGTATCCAACACGTCCATTCTGCATCCACTAGGCATACGGGGGACATCCGTTCTGCATCCGTTGTCATCCGTTATGCATCTGCTATTTCCGCTAGGCATCGCTGCGCATCCGCGCAACTCGAATCCGCTCCAGCGGTAAACGGACGCAGGGAGGAAGCGGAACGGACACGGAACGGATGCGCAGCGTTAGTAGCACAGACGAGAAAAAGGATGAAAGTGGATGCAGCACGCAAAGAAAGCATTTAAAACGGAAAAAAGTTCGCAGAGGGGACCTATCTTGGATATTAAGGATGTCTAGAGGATGCCTAGAGAATGCAAAAGGATGCTTCCGTTCCGCATACCGCTTTCCATCCGCTCTGCATCCTCCCCCCGTCCTTCCTTTCCGTGTTATCCGCTCTGTTTATGTAAATTTTGCCCCTTTTGAGAGCGGATAACAATGGATGGAACATTTTTCTCGTCCGCTGTGTCCTTTTTATAAACGTTTTGCTCCGTTGGGCAGTGTGACAGGACTTTAAGATTCTTTTCCAACAGTGACCACAATATTGACTGACTTTTGTTCTAAACCTATGTCACACAAAAATCATCACAACGACGGAATCCCCAATTATAACTTCAAAAAGGCAACTATGATCCTTATAGACAACGATCTCTCACCCCTTGATTTGGCAATTTTCTATTCACTGGATGCAATACTTTGGGACGACCATTACAACATATTTTTACTTGAAGTCAAAAGAGTCATCAAATTATATGTACATAACAACTCCCAAAACAAAAAACAAAACAGATTACTGATAACAATAAGGAAGCTTCAATCCAAAAAGAGATCACTCTGGTGAAAAAACCAAATCTGGTCACATTGCCAACTTCAAAAGCTGATACAAAATTTTATGCCACCAGATAAAGACTGAATGCACCAATTATCACATTAAACCCTTCTACCCACCAATTCCACCCGCACTTTTTACAATTTTGTAAACAACAAACTAAAAGACTCAAGGTCCATCCCACCACTGATAGGACTTAATGGTAAACTGCAACAATGACACTATGCAAGCCAACATCTTTAACACATTCTTTGGCTAAGTATTTGTAAACAGCAATGGATCATGCCCAGTATTTCCCAGCCAACCACCAGCAGAAAACTACAATGATCTAATAAATATCGATTTTACAGAAGACAATGTTGAAAAAGCACTACGCAATCTAAAACCATACTCGTCTATCTATTCGACAGACGGACAGGAATATGTGCCTACTTCTTAAAAAAGCTATCCACTACTATAGCAGAACCTCTAAGCATAATCTTTGAAAAATCTTTCAGGACCAGCTTCTTGCCTAACCTATGGTCACAAGCCACAGTCATCCCCATCTTCAAAAGGGAGACCCAGCCTAGTTGAAATTACAGACCAATCTCCTTATGCTGCATTACCTGTAAAAGTAATGGAATCAAATTATTAACCAATCCCATTATCCTCCACTTAGAGACAAACAACCTACTCTCTAATAAAACAATTTGGTTTCAGAAAAGAACTATCCTGTAATCTGCAACACTTACACTGCAAAAACATATGGACTACACAACTCCATCAGGGCAAAAACAATAGACACATCTACAATAGATTTTCTGTAAAAGCCTTTGATTCTGTGGTCATGACAAACTACTCCTAAAACTAAAATCTTATGGTATCTCTGGACAACTGCATAACTGGATAGAAGCATTCCTGTCAAACAGACAACAAATGGTCAAAATTGAGAGTATCCTATCAAATTCTGTACTTGTCAACAGTGGTGTCTCCCAAGACAGTGTTCTAGGACCAACTCTCTTCATACTCTACATAAATGACCTCTGTGGTCACATTAAGAGCAACTGTGTTCTCTTCGCTGATGATGTAAAGCTTGTTCAATTACCACAGACAATACTGCTACCCTTCAAAAAGATCTTGACTATGTAGCAGAATGGTCAAACAAATGGCAACTTCAAATCTCAACAAATAAAGCTCTGTCTTACATTTGGCAAAAAAATCAGAAATAAAATACAAGCTAAATAAAGTCAAAACCTTGTGAATGCATCCAAGCTCTGTAAAGGACTTTGGAATACTCATCTCTAATGATCTAAGTTGTTAGAGCCCACTGCAACTACATAGCCAAAAAGGCATTAAAGAGTTGTTAACCTAATCATACGTAAGCTTTTTCTCTGGTAATATCACACTACTAACTGGAGCATACAAAACATTTGCTAGACCAATACTTGAATACAGCTCATCAGTCTGGAACGCCACATTACGTATCTGATATTAATCACAGTTGAGAAAGTCCAGAAATATTTCACAAGAAGAGTCCTCCATCCTCTACTTTTGTTGTAGAATACCTTATGCCACCAGAGTTGAAATTCTAGACCTAAAAACCTTGATTATCACTGTCTGTCGGTCTGATCTAAAGGCCTGGTCCCACTGCACTTACGGATGCAAAGAGCATGGTAAAACAATTTAAAAAGCTGCCATCCATTGGAAAACTATGCATCGTTGTTACTCACTGCATACGTGTTTCATATGCTCTATCCCTCCAGCATGCGTCCACTGAGATTTCATCCACCCAAGAAGTTTTTGACGCTGCACAAAACTTTGTGAACGGATGAACTTTCTGCGCGTATGATACAGGCAACAAATGTTCTATGTCTGTTATCATCCCATTAAACGTCCGCTGTATCCTCTCTGCATCCTCGGCCATCCCCTCAACTCACTCCGCTGCAGCTGAAAAACGGAAAGAGGGAGGAAACAAGGTACATGGAACGTCTACACAGCGTTAGTAGCACGGAAATAGAAAGGATGTAAGCATTTGCATCTCGTATATAAAGTATCCAAAATGGACAAAACATTTTGTATCTGGGATGTATCTCGTAATATTTAGGATGTCTGCAGTATGTCTAGAGTATGTAGAAGGACATCTAGCAGACAACTGATATTTTTATTAAAAGGGAGAAAATCCTCTGATCGCTGGGATGGTGGACCATACAGTCCACTATGGTTGCACTGGAGGTTTATCTATCCCACAACTATCCTTATCTATCCCACAAGCATGCAAAGGCTTAACCATTTTTTCAAAGTTTTCAAACACCTTTATTAAGTAAAAAAATGAACCAAGTAAACTAAGTGTCTTAACAAAGATAAACTTATTAACTTTCTTAGGTAAACTTTATGACTTTATGAAATAAGCAAAATGAACCAAAAGTAAACTGTATGAAGTGTGTTAAGCAAAGATAAACTTTCTTAGGTAAACTTTATGACTGTATTAAATAAGGAAATGAACCAAGTAAAGTGTCTTAAGCAAAGATAAACTTAACAAGTAAACAACTCAGTCTCTGACACTATTCTCAGTCACTCTGAGTCATGTCCATGGTCTCAGCTGTTAAGTGGGCAGGGACTGTGGAGGTGGCTGTGGCTTGAGTGCTGGTCTGAGGCACCATTGGGGGTACTTGGCCCTGAGGGTACAACAAGTGGTGTTGTGTTCAGGAAGCTATCCGAGAGCTGACTCAGTCCCGTGAGGTTGAGAGGCCCTTCATCAAGGACTTGAGATGTCAGGCCCAATACTGATGACAGATTGTCCGTTGAGGGCTTGGCTGTGGGGTGGAGGAAGGGTTGGAAGGAGTGTAGTGGGGCTGTCTGGTCTGCAGCTGGGTGAGGACTGGGTCTGTGGCGTCCGATGAACCTGGGCCTGGACTGGGAAGTTATGCTTCTGCTGTGGGAAGTCCTGGTAGTCTTAGCCTTGGTAGGTGAGGGGCTGTTGAAAGCCATGGAAGGCTGTGACATCGCCTGGGGTGGAGGAGCAAGACCTGGACTGGGTAGGAACAGCTTCAGCTGGGCCTTGAGGGTTGTGCAGAAGTGCTGTGATCTTCTGCTTCATCACCTGGTACTGGGCCTCGGGCAGGTCCCTCAGGGTCTGGCTCACGTAGTTGATGAAGGTGTTCCGGCCTGAGGATGCTCTGTCCAAGTGGACCAAACTGAGAGAGAAGTTCTGTGCTGGTCTTCATTGTGTCCCTGATCTCCAACAGCACACTGTGGTCCTGGCCCTCCAGTCTGCCTCTCTGCCTGCATCCTCTGGAGCTGGAGGTGGGTGGGTTGGCCTCTGGTGGCTGCTGCTTCTTCCTCCATTTGTGACAGCAGGGCGTCATCCTCCAAGGGATCCTCCAAGTCTGCCGGCATGGGGAGTGCAGCTATTGGGGGGGTCCTCTGCTGTGGGGCCCTCTGAAGACACTGCCTGAACAGGGTAGCTGGCTCCTGGCTGGAAGAGGAGTGGGTTGTCTGTGGCTGTTTGAGGGAGAGGGGTCTCAGAGGGGCTGCTCCTCGGTGGCGGATCTCACCCTCCAGGAAACTGCACTTGGCCATGACCTACATCTCCCTGTCAGTGAGCTTGACAGTGGCCTACCTGGATTTCTTGAGGTGTAGCTTGCCATACCAGGTGTGCATGTTGCTTCACACCATCCAAGGAGTTACTTCTGCAGTGTACCCCAGGCTCTCTGCCTTGTCTCTCCAAGCTGCCTGCTTCTTCTTGGTGTCCCAATAAGTCTGTGGCCCTTTCTCCAGAGGTATCTTCTCCCTCAGCCATTCCAGCACCTCATCCTCATGCTCCTCGGAAATGGTGTACTGTTTCCTCTCTCCCTTCTCTTTCCCTTGCCTCTTCCTCCCTCTTGCAGGGGCTTCAGCAGGGGCTTCAGGGCCTTCAGCAGCAGGGCTTTGAGGGGCTTGAGGCCCTGGGGCTGGTCCACCACAGCAGCAGCAGCAGCAGCTTCAAGAATCAATGCCAGGGGGTGGGATGCTGGTTCTGGCCTTCTTCACCTTGCCAGGGCTTGAACGAGTAGGCACGGGCTTCTTCTTGCCTGACTGACGAACCATGGTGTTCCTGCAAGATGTATGTGGCAGCACGTCTTTCCCCTGTATGCTGACTGTGTGCGTGCTGCATCCTTTTAATCTGCGGAGCTGACGCAATTCATACTCCCCGCGTGCGCAGTGAACGCTTTGCATCCGATATACATCGCGCGACATCCCTTTGTTTCCTATAGGCATCCGTGATGCATCTGCTTCATCGCGTATGCATCTGCCCCTTCCGCTATGCGTCCGCTTCGAAATTCTCTCCCGGAATCCCTTCGGAGGTGTCATCCGCTCCATCAGCTTTCATCTGCTAGGCTTCCAATGAACATCCGTTTAACATCCCCGCTACATACTACCGACGTCCGTTCTTTTTCCGTTCTGTTTATGCAAATTTTCACCACTTTTTGGAGCGGATGACAACGGATGGAAGCCATCCCGCGAAATTTTGCTCGTCCGCTGTGTCCTTTATGCATACGTTTTGCATCTGTTGGCCAGTGGGACCAGGCCTTAAGTATGGCATATAAAATCATACATTGCAATGACTTACCTGTCAATGAATACTTCATCTTCAATCATAACAACACAAGAGTACACAATAGATACAAACTCAAGGTTAATTGCACCAAAGTTGATTTCAGGAATACTACTCAGCAACAGAGTGGTCAATGTCTGAAATACTCTACCTGACTCTGTGGTTTCTTCCCCAAACCCCAAAAACTTTAACCTTAGACCATCTACTATTGACTTCACCCCTTTCCTAAGAGGTCTGTAGGGGGCGTGCATAAGCACACCAACAAGCCTACCATCCCTGTCCTATTGTTTCTTTTATTTTTCTTATATGTACCCATTTCATGTATTCAAAACTATGTTTTAACTTATACCTATTATCTTGTAAGCAATTGACAAATCAAAATAAAAAATAAATAAAACTCTGAAATTCCTTTACATCTGTAATGCATGCCCATTGCTCCATTTTCCTTGCACATTTTGTCCTCACCTTCTGTGGATTGAAGGCACATTCAACATGGAGATCCTGGAGTTATTATTGCACTTTTATCTATTTCTCAATTTAAAGCAGCCAATACTGAGCATTGAGCAGCCAATCAGCACTCATTCTCTCTGCTTTAGGTTGGTCAATTACAGTACTGAAATCACATGAATTTGTCTATATGGACTTGTATTTGCACAGGTAGTCTTTCTCAGATTACCATGACAATTGGGTCTGGAATTTCTTTCACCAATTGATGCAATTATAAAGCATGATGCGACATGACTGAATAGCTTAGCAATGGCAATGCCAGCACTCCCCATTGCCATTGTTAAGTAACTATCCACAACTTCCTGTCAGCTTCCAACAAGCAAAATCAGTGGGGAAATTGCAAGTTTTAGGCAGCTCGCAAACAGGATGGCAGACAGGTATGTGGTTGAAGGAGTGTGGGTAGGGGATATAACTTGGCCACTCAGGAGAAAAAGCTGCTGGACTGCAAGTGACCTACAGAATGACTTGCAAATTTCCCGCCTGTTTCCACACTGACTGCTTGTGAAAAGTCAGCGGAAAGGGTTTCAAATGATGATCATGTGACATGAGATGCTGCAACCATCTTAAGTTCTAGCCAATTGCCAACCACGTGGATCATGATCATGTAATTTCAGGGGTGCTGGGACTTCCAGAACTTCAAGGACCAGTTTTAAGGAGCATTTGTTCAAAGCTGTTGTAATTACAAATGGTCACTGAATGAATGGTTGTTAATCAAGGACTACCTATATTGATTTGGAGGTCTGCAGAAGCATTTCTCCTGTTAGACTACTATGATATGAATTGTAAGGTAAGGTTGACTTTGAAACTGCTCCCATGTGTAAAGGTGCCTCAAAATTCTTTCTTTAACCTTGGTGACATATCAGCATGCAGAAGGTATTGTTGAAAATCTGAATATTGTTATTAAACTTGCAAACAATCTAAGACATTTAGGGCTTTTTCCCAGTCTGAGAATGGGCACTCCAATAAAAAAGATACCCATAAGCTCTGGGAAAATGTGCTGAAATTGCGGTTTCCTTCAAAAAAGAAAAAGAGAAATGCTGGTTTGCAAAGAATAGATACAAACTTTTTACTACAAAATACTGGGTTTTGAGTTTTATACAAGTTATGTATTTGTGCTAAATTGAGTTTTACTTGCCATTTTGAGATATAACTTGCGATTTCTCCTCAGGGAAAGCTTGCAGTTGAAAACCGTGCGGTTGTACAATGTTTCCCACCCCGTAGAACAAGAAAATGAACTTAGTTTTCAAATCCGAAAACTTTAATAAGCAAGAGCATGTAAAGCAGTGTGGGCTTAGTAAATGTGATAAAGCACTTTTGTTGGCATATGAAGCCAAGTGGGAGCAATTTAACTTTGTAGACATTATTGATTCTCAATAAGCAAGCTGTTCAAAATTCTAGTTTACTCTGATGTCCTATCAGTTCCTTCCTATACAAAGCAAATTTCCCAAACTCAATTTAAAGGCATTTTCACATTGACTACGTTTACAAAACACATTTTCCCTTGCCTTATTTAATTAGTTCAATTGGGCTAATTAATTGGTTAATTATGGGTTCATATAATACTCTGAATCACAAAATAAATACATTAGCAAAAATAGTACTGTCCAATTTGTAGAATGATGTTTTAATATAGCAAAAATAGGATTGGGAGGATTATGCTGATCATCTGTGTATTTTCAAGAGATCTATAACTGAGGCCTGTTTTGGATTTTAAATGAGGGGAGAGAGGGGGAGGAAGGCAGGGTAGGGGAGAGGGTGGAGGAGAGGGAGAGGGAGAGAGATATATGTGTTTCTGTCTGTCTGTCTGTCTACTTACCTACCTACACATCTGTCTGTCTGTCTGTCTGTCTATCTATCTATCTATCTATCTATCTATCTATCTATCTATCTATCTATCTATCTATCTATCTATCTATCTATCTGTCTGCCATACATTTGGATAGGAAAATGGGAAGTAAAGGAACTATGAAATCCATGCAGTTACTGTTTATTCTGTGTAAATCCAACACTAAAGTGATCTCTGATCCCTTCATAGTAAATCGTCAAGAAAGATATTTAGTCAATGAATGAGTATAGAATTTTAGTTACATACTCTTTTTTTTTAAGTGCAATTTTTTTTGTTCAAGTCCTATACTACAAATCTTTGACTTGTGGTTAAACCTGTGTTTACAGCTGTGATGCAGCTATTATTATCTCTGACATATGCTTTTTTTCCTTTGATTTTGTGGTTTTTCTGGCCAAATATTTCTCACAAGTGTGAGATGGAATACATATAAAAGGCTTACAATAGTTTTAAATCCCAAAGAATCTCTAAAACTCCCCCAGAAACAAAGGGAAAAAGGAAACTTCGTGACCCTAACCATCACAACCTTTCTGCTATCAGGAAATAAGTTTGGATCCATCTACACAAATAATGTTTATTTCTACTGTAAATAATATGCCTTATCATGAACCAAAATGGAACAGTTGCTTCTAAGAATCAAACAAATTCCATCACCTTTACTGGAATAGCTTTAGGTGCATAAATGTGTCCCAAAATGTGACTTCCCAATCTGTATTAAAAAGCAGAAAAAGTCTTAATATGCCATTTATGTCCTGATAAAGAAAAAAATATTTATTATAATATAGCCATTTTTTCACAATATAAATTTGGACTGGATATACCTATTATATTATAACTATGTCTATTACTGGAGTTGTGCAAAAAATAATCATGATTGTTCTAAGTGAGAAACTGTTTCATGTCCTGGAGATTGCCTGTCAAAAATCATGGTGTAGTAATAATATAAAGAAAAATTCAGGCTCCATATCAGTAGCTGACATCCCAGGTCAAATATTATGCTGTAAACCAAGGGTTAGCACCTTTGCCAGGCAAGCCAATCTGAGGTACAACAAAAAAAGTACACCATTTCATTTCTAGCTGTTATATCTGCTATTCCCTCAAGTTTGCAATAATTGTATTTAATCACAACACAAACATATCCCGCAAACTTTTTTCTGCTGTCTATGGCCTGGGCTTCGGTCCTTTCTGCTTGTTGTTTGCCTGGGCCTTGGCCATTTCTGCTGCTTTAGCTGCTATTTCTGCCTGTTGAGCCCTACTGCAGCCTTCTGCTGTGCTACCTCCTCTGTGGTACATAGATTTGTGTCTGCTACAGCAGCTTCTACAGCCTGGTCAGCATAACTTGCTGCTTTGGAGACCTTAGATGTGCCACTGCGACGGGAGGATGCTCTGGAGGGATGGTGAGACCCAGCACCAGAGAATTGGCGTGAGACACTGGAACCTGCTTAAAATGGTGGGAGGAAGCTGCAAGTGATTGAAGACCTATGTCAGATGTGGCCTTCTCCCTTGGTATTTGTTCCTTCTGTAGCGCATTGAAGTGTGAGGCCTGCAGGGAGTTTTTCTCTTCCCAAATGCAGTCATCGCGTTCTTTGTTCGCCTCCTTGAAGCATTGAATGTGTTCTTGGAGCTCTGGGTCTTCCTGGTTCAACTGTATATATACTTAAGCTTACTTTCACTGTCTCTCCACCATGCAAGATGCTCCCCTATCTCTTTCTGCATTATTAGGAGGCTCTTGAGGGGCAACTTGCTTTTTGGGGGTATTGCAGATCCTTACCAGTTCCATCCATGCCTCTGCATGATGGCGATACTGCCTGTTCCAATCCTCTTTGAAGCGTGCCACCGTGGGTGAGGTAAGCTTCCTATGCCGTCTGAGGTCGTAGGCTTTCTGAGGTATCGCCATGTCTTCGGAGGTTTGGATATCCGGATGAGGGTTTTGGTAACCAGCTCCATGTTTACATCTTGGGTGGATGGAGGGTTTGAGTCTTCTGGTAATTCAGGGACATCTGTCATGGCTGAAGAAGTTGCCATGCTTCAAATTGGCAAAGGTGAATTTTGGAAAATTTAGTACTTGAGCACGTAGGTGGTACTGCACAATATGGCTGCTTTTAGGGTGTGCTGCGTGCTTGCTACACAAGTAAAGTCTGAAGATGTGAGAGCAAAATGCAGGGTTGCCTGCTACACAAATTGGCACAAAGGGAGGCATTGCTGAGTCTGGAAACATGAAAGCAAAATGCAAGTTTGCCTGTTAGTGTTGCTTGCTAGGTCTGGAAGACACTGTTGCTAAGCACAGGTTAGGCTGCAGGTAGTGCTGGAACCTTGCATTAAGTTGCTTAATGCTACCACAATATTTTTTTAAAAAAGGAATTTTCATTGGTTAAATTTGGGAAACTCCCTGTAGTTCTTATAAAAATTGGCAGACAAGTCTTTGAATTCTCTGGGAAGTTTCTTCTAGACCACCAGATGGTGCTATGGGCTGCTTTGCTTAAGTCTGTAGGGGGGTGAGCCCCAGAGGAATTTATTGTTTCCTCACTGGAAGAGAATCCATCAATCGAATATAACACTCCAAAGTTTTCATGCAGAGTTATACTGTTAAATTTTTTTAGTAAAGATGGATAAACTCTAGGTTTTTGATCAAAAAAGAAATTGCTCCTTTGTTCATATAGCTGCTTGAATTAGCCTTGTGTCTTGGGAGGGGGGTGGGCTCCTTTGCTTTGAAGATGGGTCTGTCAGTGATGAATTACGACCCTCAATAAAACAGCAAGAGTGGTTGTAAAAATAGTGGAGAGGTTTCTCTTATTGCCTCTGAGCTGGAGAAATGCAATTTCTTTATCAGAGGGCACAAGAAAAATCCAGCAAAGTTACGTAGGTTTTAAAACTTGAACAGAGGAAACATTTTCAAGTCCCATTCAAATTGTTTCATTACTTTGGCCAACAATAGAAAGATGCAGATTAAGCCAGCAAATGGGATTTTTGAAAGTCTCTTGCGTAAAAGGAGAAGGGGGGATTCTTGTCCCTCCCTGCTAATTCACACTGGCTTTTAAAACTTGTTGCTTCAAAGAAGAACGAGGCACAGAGCTTGGCATTTCACATTCACACCTGGTTTCGATATATCTTTGTCTTTGTTACAAAATTCAAATTACTTTTGCTTCTTCCAGGACTCAAGATTAATTATCTTCTTACTATTCTGCCTGTCCTGTACAAATACTGTACAAAGGCAGATAAACTCCACAAAGCATCCATCTCTTTTATTGGTTCATCAGGCATCCTTATCAACTCACAGTTATGATGAGGTTCTTCTTAATGTCCAATCCTTTGCATATCTGCATTATAGTGTAGGAAGATAATAAGATCTCAACCCCATGATGATTGAAGCAGCCGCATGGTAATAGATTCAGGCAAGAATGAAGAAACCTCCCCCAATCCACCAAGGGTCAATTTAGTGACCAATCTGGATTACAGTTGTGACCACATGACATGGACTACATTTCTCAGGATACCTTAACTACATTTACCATGATGCATTCCCTAAGGGGACAGCTCACAATTCCTAACTAACTATCCCATATCCCATTAACTCTAAACTGCCTGGACAGCACATAGCTATTGTTTTGTATTCTGTACAGTGGTAGATTTTATCTTCTGTACAGATGCAGAAAGATAAACTCAACAAAACATTCATACAAAGCCTTTATTGTTAGTTCATCAGGTATCCTCATAACTCACATTTGTGACAAAGTTCTTCTTAATGTCCAATCCTTTGCATATCTGTCTTGTAGGTAAAAAGATAGTTATCTTCTTATCCCTTTCCTCCCATCTCATAGCGGTAGAGGTAGAGCAGCTACCACGACTCAATGAGTTCAGGCAAGAGTGAAGAAACCTCCCCAAACACATCGAGGGTCAATTTAGTCACCAATCAGAATTACAGATGTGGTCATGTGACATAGACTACATTTCCTAGGATACCTTAACTACATTTACCATGATGCATTCCCTTAAGGGGACAGCTCACAATTGCTAACTAACTATCCAATTGCCATACACTGGCTCGACAGCACAGCTATTATAACTATGTCTATTGCTGGAGTTGTGCTAAAAATAATCATGATTCTTCTTAGTGAGAAACTGTTTCATGTTGATTGCCTGTCAAAAATCATGGTGTAGTAATAATATAAAAAAGAATTCAGGCTCCATATCAGTAGCTGACATCCTAGGTCAAATATTAAGCTGTAAACCAGGGATTATTAGCACCTTTGCCAGGCAAGCCAATCTGAGGTACAACAAAAAAAGTACATCATTTCATTTCTAGCTGCTATATCTGCTATTCCCTCAAGTTTGTAATAGTTGTATTTAATCACAACACAAACATATCCAGCAAACTTTTTTCCGCTGCCTATCCATGAAATTAGCTTTTCTAAGCCCAACCTTGTTGGTTTTTTGTTGGTTTTTTCTTGGTTGTACACTGCCCAGAATCTCACAACTGGTGCAGCTTGCAAAGGCTATAAATAAATATATAAAACGAAAGACAAGGAAGTTTCTTTGACTGGAAAAGTACTCATGAAAAAGTGGCGGTTTTCCATAATACAAACATTTAGACATGAGTTCCTGTCATTTTATCAGGAAAAAAAATTGCCAAAAACTTGGAGTCTGTTGAAAGTTTGGTGCTTGAGATAATACACAAAAATGACAGCCCACCCAGACTGAGACCACACAGTAAATTTAAGGCTTCAGATAAAAAGGGTGATGAGAGCAAAATGGTGATAAGTAAGAAATATTCACCTTCTATGCATAGTTCTTCTCATTTTGTTATTTTATATCGGTGTTTTTGTAATCTTAAAGGATGTTCATTTGAACATTCCTGTAAATATGTTCCTTTGAATACTCTTACTTCGTCCAGGGAGGGATGGGGGATTTGGAAATCGCTTTCTGCCCTATGGTTTACTGCTCTTCCTGCCACAACGTCGAAAGAGAAAGTAGTGCATATCTCCTGCAGCTGACTCACATGAAAGGGTAAACAGTATACTGTACTTAGGAAAAGCCCCGTCGATCGCTGCAATATTTTCGATTCTCCACCCATGGAATTTCTCAATTTCCGAAACTACCGATGGAAGGAATAGCCCCTTCTCCAACAATCCCCGCCCTTTCCGAGCAGTTCGTTCTCTCGCTAGCTGCGGTCCCTCGAACAGTGTACAAGCAGCTACTCAAAAATAAGCTTGTTAGTGTCCTAAGCATAAGGTAGAACACCGCAATATTTTCTAAGAACAGAAAAAAATACGAGTTAATTATCGGCTTCTTCAAAAGAAGAAAAAGAAAACAAAATAAAGCCATTCTAACGCACTGCCTAATTCCCCTGCGTATTTAGCTTCTCATCCCTACAAGTCAAAGACTGAGTTTCTCCGGAGCGCCATTTAAAGGATAAACAAAGGTAAGAAAAATTAAACTTTTTTTTTTTTTTACTTAAAGCTTGCTCGGCGGCGGATTGTTGAATATTATTCTTCCAATTAAGCAAACTTCCCAGGGACAGGAATGAACCGGGAGTTCTTTTATTTGCTGAAATTATGAATACAGTGTTATGTATCGCTCCTAGTTTTTAAACTAACTCAAAAATGATGACGCGAAATAAAATGTAGAACTAAAGATAATAAACAATGTTTGTAAGGCGGACATTATCTTTTATACATTGTTTCTCAAATCTGGGCAAATTGCTCCAAATCAGTCAAAAATAAATTTTCTTTGAGTAAGGATACACAAACCCATTACCCAATCACAACAGGGACATTTTGAGAAGGATTTTGGGCAAAGAAAGAAAATGTTTTGGAAACACTGATGTGTACAATATTAGATGCTTCATCTTTTCTTTAAAAAAAAGTGTTTCTTTTTAAAAGTATCAGCTATACCAGGGATGTATTCAAACTTCATGTTGGTGGATAATAGTATTTTGACAGAGAAAACCACTTTCCTCAAGTGGAAAAGCCTAAAATTAAACACTGTTGTTGTTTTGATCCAATCCCTAAAGCCATTGGAGGTTCTGATATTTCCAATTCAGGCCAAAGCAATCATTCATGAAATCTGGAGCAATCATCCACTTATTTTCTCCATCTACACCTTAACATACTTTTTATAATTGGCAACACAGCTTAAACTTTATGTCATATAAACCTTAGGATGGGTCAGATGGACTGTCTGAATGTTGGCTGTGGAAATCTGAGTTGAAGTCCACCCATCTCTAAGTTGCCATGGTTGAGAAACACTACTTTATAGCATAATTCAATGAGAAAAATCAAACAGGAAATTGAAGGAGACTTGGTTACATACTTATTTGAGTGGAGGCATTTTTCCCCCACAGGGAATTCCAGAGACTTTCAAGTAGGGTATTCATTTTTAAAGACATTTTATTCAATTGCTATTGTGAACATTCCCATTTTAATTTAGAGATATTTAGTGGAAGGGACTAGGAGTGTGCACACCCTACCAGATCTAATAGGATGGAATAGTGGTCCCTGAGATAGCCAGGTCTTGTATCATATTGGGTTTTCAAACTAATCACTTGCACTTTTAATTGCACTTAAGGATGGGGGGGGGAGAAGGAAGCCAGTGCATTTTGCACAATAGAGATGTTACATGGACAAACATACCCCCACCCCAATTATTGTGTATCCTATTGCGTTCTGGATCAGTGGAATTTTCTGAATAATCTTCAAGAATAGCCCTATGGAGAGCAATCCAGATGGGAGGTGACCAAGGCATGAGTGACTCTGAGCAAGACTTCAGTCAGGCTGGCTGTTATAGTCAGACCTCCTTTGCTATGACAGTCATAAAACAGGTTACCACGTGTCAGGACACAGTTTTATTTTTTTTTCACTGTAGTTGTAAAGCAAATGCCATGGTCATTAAGTGAATCCATTGGTCGCAGGGAAGGGATGGCCAGAAACTGATTTCTGGCAGAAATGTCGTAAATCGTGGTTACGCAAATGGCAGTAAATGCTGGCCAGTTGTCAAGTGCCTGAAATTCAGTTACATTATCACATTATGAGGGAGGAGGACTGACATCAGAAGCTGAGCTGTCCCTTTTCCAGCATCTGTCATTACATTGAATGATTACTAAGTGATTGGTGTTAAATAGAGAGCTGCTACCTGTACTTCCACATTCTTAGTTTGTCTTTTAAATGAATCTCTGATTAGCTTATGATGCTGGGTTGATCACAGTGGAATACAGACTGCAGACTACAATAGGGGTCGCCAACCTTTTGGACCTCAGGGACCACCAAACTCATAATTTCAAATCCCAGGGACCACTAACTGGTTCT
>BHFT01037188.1:0-75801 GCA_004320025.1 Laticauda laticaudata
AGGGTAGCAGTATTGTCTGTGAAATTGAACAACTTTATATCATCAGCAAAGAGAATGCAGATGCTCTTAATATGATCACAGAGGTCATTTACGTAGAGTATGAAGAGAGGATGACCATACTATTCAACTACATACTTTGTAGAATTCATCAATTCTATAATGAAGAATGAGATAACTCATTCAAACCTATGCTTTGTCTCAAAAATTTGCTGCCGGACACCACATTGGTAATGACTGAAATTCTCCCATATCTGTCCCATTTCCTTGAAATCTCCTTCTGTCTTCCAGAGAAATGAGTAAATGAATGATCCACCATCCTATTGCTGTGACAACAGAAATATCACTCCAGCTGTACGAATTCCCAAATGTACTCACATAATACCAGGCTGATCTGAACACTAGCTAAGAGTTAAGAGCCCAAAACTAACATCTGAGAGCTCAGGTCCATTCTTCAAAATGAGCAATAGAACCATAGGGTTGGAAGGAACATTGGAGATCTTCTAGTCAACCTCCTACTCAGGCAAGAGATCCAATACCATATCAGACAAATTCCAGTCTCTTTCTGAAAGCCTCCAGTGATGAAGCACCACAATTTCTGAAGACAAGTTATTCCACTGGTTGATTGTTCTTACCATGAGGAATTTTCTCTTTAGTTTTAGATTGCTTCTTTCCTTGGTTAGTTACCATCTATTGTTTCTTATATTTCCTTTTGGGTGCATAGGAAAATAGTTTAATACCCCCCCCCATCTTTATAAGAGACCCTCAAATATTGGAACACTACTATCATGTCTCCACTGTTTTCTTCTTCATTAGACTAGACCAGGGGTGTCAAACTCAGGCATGGGGACCAGATCTGGCCTACAGGGTGCTAAGATCTGGCCTGCAGGGCTGCCCTGGAAATAGTGAAAGTCCAACCCACAGTGTCAGGGAAAACAGAGCTCAAAAGGACTTCATTTTTGCTGGTAGAGAGCTTCAGGAGGCTATCTCAGCCAAAAATGGAGCTCGCAAGGGCCACCTCCCACCCCCACCCCCCGAGCTCTGTTTTTGCTGGCAGAGGGTGCAGGAGGCCAGCCCAGCCCAAAACAGAGATTGGGAGCCTATTTTTGCTAGTAGAGCACTCAGGCCACAGGCGCCCCCTACATGAGTGACAGCAAGCTGGCCATACCCATCCTGGCCACATCCACTCCCAGTCCCTCAAGGTCAAACACAACCCTGATGTAGCCCTCAATGAAATTGAGTTTGACACCCCTGGACTAGGCATATCCATTCTTCATGTTTTAGCCTCCAGCCCATATTCATTCTTGTTGTTCTCTGGATTCTCTCCAGAATCTTAACATCTTTTTTTTAATGTCATGGTGACCAGAACTGGATGCAGTATTCCAAGTGAATTATTTTGTTTCATTTCCACAATCTTTTTTCCACAAGCTGCATAAGGGCTAGAGCTCCTTGGCTTCTCAGCTTTATCCATTGCAGGTCTTTGTAAAATAAAGCCATTTCCAGGATACTGATGCCAAATATCAATCAGAGATGGCAGGACTCAACATATTTTTGAATCTTTCTGTCCTACCCTGTGCAACCTATCTCAATATGCTTTTTCTTTCTGAATGGACATGAAGATTTTCTTTCTGAATGGACATGCAGATTGGTCATTCTTAGATCGATCCATTTTAACTTATCTAAACAAACATATCATGTTATGCTGTGTCGATGAATGATTCAAAATGTTAAACGGCAATTCGATGCTTAACTGTGTCAGGCTAAGAATAAATGACAGCTTTCATTTTTTTTCTCCTTCAAAATTATCTGCCAGCATGTTTGTATGATGTCAACAGATACCTTAGTATTTGCCAATGAAATAATGTGAAAGATTGGATGAGTGCCATAAAATAGTTTCATTTCCATGGATAGTGAGGAAACAAGTATGCCCAGAAACTACACATAGAGACTTATACTAATTTCCAAGGACATTTGGCTGGCTTGCTGCTAGGCATTTTTCCACCCATTTTACCACTAAATAAAGGCAAATTATAATTTCTTTCATTCCTTGTTAGCATTGTTATTAGCCTTAGTAATAATAAAAGAAGCCTTTTTTTTCCATTTCCTGAGTGGCAGTTTGCCCTTATGTATCCAGCAGGGATGGTTTTTATAACAAATGTTATGGGCTGAATCTAAAGATGCTCTACTTGTTATAGAAGGCATATTTCACTCAGGAAAGACTATTTTTAACTTCTTGTTAAATTATATTGTATGTAATGGTTAGAAAATCTTTCTTTTCTGCCTTAATCAAAAAGATAGCACAATTAGTATCTGATGGTAATAATAGAAGAGCAAATCAATTGATCTTAATTGAGCCAAAATGTTGATGGTAGATGAAGGAATAAAGATTATGGAATAAAGATTTCAAACTATGTTGGATATGTAACATTTCCCATAAAGCTTTAGACTCATTGAATGTATTAATGGATTAATGAATTAATGAACAAACGAATGGTTTGGATTCTGCCCCAGGTCAAGATTCCAGATTTTTGAAATAGCCATTAATCTCTTTTTTGGACAGTTCAAGTTAAGATCCATCTTTGAAGGCACTACAAAGGCAGTCTTTCCCATTGTTGCCTCTTTTCTTTGGGACAATTTGGATCCAAAAACTCCTCTCCTTCTTAGTACTGGCATTTAGAAATGCTTCCATAATTGTCTATTTCTGGAAGCCTTCAAATAGGATCCCTCCTAGATTTTTATATGAGGTTTATGGGACATGAGATTTTAAAGATGACCAACAGCAACTTGAATTACCCTTAGAAGGCGTCTGGAAGTAGGGTATCTCTCACTGTAGTGGAATTATTTGAGAGGCATCCCAACTTACTCAAGTATGTTGAGTTTGGACTATTGGACTCTTTTCTTAACAGAAGGGATTCAAAATGCTATGATAAGACTTTTAACCAGGCTAGAAATAGTTGCGCATATGATCCCATTCTCAGGACAAATGCACTGTGTTCCTGATCCTATTAGCAATAGCAATAACTCCTAAATTTATAGCACTCTCCAAGCAGTTTACAGTCAGCATATTCTCCCCAACAATCTGGGTCCTCATTTTACAGACCTTGGGAGGATAGAAGGCTGAGTCAACCATGAGCTACTCATGATCAGACTTGTAGCAATGAGTAGAGTTAGCCTTCAATACTGCATTCTAACCATGGCAATAATAAGTCATAAGAGGCTCGCTATGACCTACAAATTTCTGTTGATTTGGATCAATGGTCAGGATCTTGTTCTTTCCTATGATGGTGTGGAGATTGTAAAATATCCTAGAGGAGGGCCTTCTTTTAATTGCCTAGTTATTTATAGGCATAAGAAGATATGACTTTCCATTCCATTTCAGACAAGAGCAGATTTTCTCTATGAGACTCTGATTTTTGGACAACAAAAGCTTTGGAGCTTAGCATCTTTGGAATGAAGCAGTTTGTAAGCCAACCAGCCTGAGATCAAGCAATGTAGAGATTTCCTATAAAAACTTTGCTGACCACTCATGATCTCCAGACCATATGGAATCTGTTGGATCTGCCACACTTCTGCAATACACTTAATCTTTAATAAACTATAAATAGAGTCAAGGATCTTTTTTATTGAGAAGTTTTTGTGGCAGGTCTGACAGAACCATTGAGTATGGTCTAGTATTGTATTGCATTAGACAAAAAAGATGAATATATGTGTCCCAGGATAATGTTGCAGGATCCAATCTAAGTTAGTCTCTGTGAGGTTGAGTCTAGTCCCAGGGACTAACACAGATTGGATCCTACACTAGACAATGTTTGTGTAACACAACAATTGATTTCAACTCAGATGCAGCTCCACTTCTGCAGTGAAATAATAGCCTAAGCCTGAGAGATATAAAATAGGCCTTATTGAAAGTTATGGATGATAATGTTCCAGTGCTTTCCCCAAAGCTCTGATCTTATGGAATAACTTTAGAAGAACATGGTTTTTTTTAAAAAAAAAATCATTGGTCCTTCAAGAGTCTTCCAGGCTCGGTTCCATAGGAGCTGATTTTTTTTTCACCATTTAAGATACTAATGACTGCAGATCCCAGTAGAGTTCCTGTAATAAAAAGTAACTTTTATAGAAATCAGAGTTGATTTCTTGCTGGACAAATCATGCAAGCTAAACTACTCCTTACATGAAATATTTAAAAGCACAGGAACTTTCTTCGAAATGGGTCACGAGGAGCCTGAAGAACTTTTTACTGTTGCAAGTTGAACTAAGCTGATTTTGCATTTGAGTGCATAGTGAAAAGTTGCCTTCTGATTTTCTTTCTTTCTTTTTTTAATGATGGTAAATGAGTCCATTCTGGAGAAGCGTGTTAGATACGTAAGATAATTGGCTTCATATGGATCTTTAATGTGGGTTTGGGAATATATCTGTATAATGCACATCCTATGTTATTTAAAAAAAATACCCTAAGGCTGAGGCATCTGTATTAATTTATCATTGTAATTTTTTTCCCCCAAAAAGTAAAATGGCCTGATTTAAGTGCACTGGGCTATTTACTTCTATTTTTAAAATCTTGTGTAACAGTATATTGAAATGCATACTTATGTCTTTCCATTTCACCAAACAGCTATGCTAAAGCAAATAAAATCAAAGCCATACATTCCCGTTTGGTGCCTTTTGCAAACCGTTAGTGATGGCAGAGAAATGTTGCAGCCATTTGACGGAGTTCTCCACTGACAATGGCAGGAGGGGAGAAAAATATTAGAAAACAAATCCTTTCTTAAATAAAATGAAATAGAAGAAGGAAAAAAAAAAGCATCGCTGGAAGGAAATGCTAATTGAAGTTACCTTGCTAATGTTAGATAGTCACGGGAAGGAAACATTAAGTTATTATTTTTAATAATGTTTACAAGTATATCCAGCCATTTCAAGCCAGTGAAAAATGTTCTCCTTGGCAAAATCTGGCAGAGCAACTTTTCACTGGTGATGGCGCTCATCTTCAGTCTGATAGTGATCATTAATTTTATTTTTTAACCCAGTCTTCAAATGAAGATGGATGAGTGGAGGAGTTTTAAATGCAAGCTGCTTACGTGCAGAAAAATGGCTGCTGTGTTACAAATGGGGGTGCCCAATCTGAGACTGGTTACTTTGAGGAGGGAGGGGAAGGAGACTGAGAAAAAGGCTGGGAGGGAGGGAGGGGAAAAAAGCAAACAATCACACATTTGATGAACAATAAACAGATGGGGTCTCAGGTAGCCAAGGATATAACTGTGCGTTTGTGAAATTGTGTATGTCACTGTACATGTGTGCAAACACTGAGAGAGGTTGGGAAGCATGAAATATGTACAATATGCATACATACACACACACACACGTTTCCCTTGTGGCTTGGAACTTTTCAGATACTATTATTTTAATAGCTATTGTTATTAACCTTGCATTTTAACATTTAGTTCTGATTAACACCCCTCTCGGCCTTCGCGAATAAAATCCCTGCTATATAACAACATTATACTGCAATGCAACATTATGCTGTCTAACTTTTACTCTTTTCATTACAGCATTAGGAGCATCTATAGGGCAATATTGACTTACAATTAAATCCGATGGGATGTAAGAGATGAGAACAGAGCCTGTGAATGAATTCATATATTCCTCTAGGCCCTAGTTTGTTTAAACCTGGTTTGTTGAATGTTATTTTAAGCCTGCTTCCTTAAATAAACAATTTCTTATGTTATTTATGCTAAGGGCATGGTTGATTTAACTGATTTTGAGTTAGCATGTTTTTGATTTGTTTTGGAGTTTGAATTCTTTTTCAAACAATGGTTGAAAAATACATCTTAGAATGGCATGTGAACTGTTTTGTATATGCAGCTGCAAGGTCTGCATTGTTAATATATTCTTAAGATACATAAAGGGCAGAAAATAGAGAAGAGGACAGCTTAGCATTCAATGTTGAGAAATTTGTAGGTTTTAGAATCCCATATTTCCTGCAGATTCTTTCTGTGGACAGAGATGTCCCATGTTAATACAACTCAATATCTCACCTTCACATCAAAAAGAGGAGAAAAATAAAGTTGTCTTTGAATCAAAGTTAAGTTCTTTTCTCTACATGAGCTTATCAATGCTGGTTTGGGGACAATCAATGGAAAGCTTTCATTGCTCTGTTCAGGGATGTTATTTTTTAACAAGTTCAGAGTTCAACTTTGCCAAATTCTGTATTTAAAACATTAAAGTTCAAAGTCATCTTTTGGCAAGATGGTTAGCAAACAAATCAATCAATCAATCAACTTAAAAACTCAAATCAATCAATCAATCAATCAATCAACAAAGTTAAAAGGCCTCACTGATTCTCAACACTTTACTTCCAGTTATTGATAACAAAAAAAGAAATACCATATTTACCAAAAGCAACTTGGGAGCCAGGTGTAATGGACAACTTACAATTGCCATGTTCTCCTAAACATATGTCATTGCTATTTCTCAACTTTTTCAACCACGGATGAAAGAATAGGATAGACTCTCTTGGGGCATTATAAACTCTGGAGATATAATGTATTACTACTATACAATGCAATCCAGTTCTGCTTTGCTTCTGAATGTAGGTATTATTGTCTCCCACTCTGCTACAGTCCTAAATTGGTTCATGGAGATATTTTATTGAATAACCTTTGTAATTGTTAACAAGCTGCTTCAGAAGTGGCTTCTCCAAAGATTCAGAAGAATACTTGGGGGAATACTGCAAAACTGGGGAATCAATGGGGACCTTATGAGAACTGGATTCAGATGGCAGCAACATGAACATGCCAATCCATGCTTAATACCAAGCAATGGTGGGATTCAAATATTTTTACTACTGGTTCTGTGGGCATGGCCAGGTGGAAGTGGCAGGGGAAAGATACTGAAAAATCTCCAGTCAGAGGTGGGATTGGCCAGTTCTCTGAACAACTCAAAATTTCCACTACTGGTTCTTCAGAACTGGCCAGAACCTGCTGAATAGCACCTCTGGTACCACGTGGGTACCTTGGGACACATGGTTTTCTTACCACAATCAAGGAGATTAGGTCCCATTCTACTAAGACAGGGTCACTTTTAATAAGACCCAAATAGCTGTTTTGTTTTGTCTTCAAGGTAGGAAAAGCAAGCAGAGCCTGCTTTCAAAAATGATTTCCAATCCTTTCATCAGCAGTGACCATAGCAGAAAATTTTATTCCTTCTATGTTATAAAATTATATGTTACATCTGGTCTGGGTGTGTATGCATGCTCTCCCTTCCTGTTGTGTCTACCTAGGTTAGTATCAAGTATGTGCACAGTTTAGAGTTCAGCATTTTTGCATCTATGTGGATACTGTAATTAGATAAATAATGAGTAGATACGTGATAGATAGATGGATAGATAGATAGATAGATAGATAGATAGATAGATAGATAGATAGATAGATAGTCAGTCTTTGCAATGAACAATATATACAAACAGGAATTACCTTGTGTACATTTGGTAGGACTACTAAGCATCAAATATCCATGTTTACCCACCCAAGGAAGATCAAAAATGGCTGACATATATGGAGAAGAGATTGCAAATCACAGAACACATTCATTTTCATGTCAAATGAAGCAGAATACTCTTCAGAGGAGATAATCAATGTATTCAGACACTAATAATCCAAGATTCAGCCAGGATTGTGCATGTTGTCTTGCAGCAAAAACAGAAGTACTGTGTGGAAAATCTGTGTGATCTGTCAGGTACTGCCAAACAATAACTTTCACCAGCACCATCTGGGAATTTGTAATCGAAAGGGTGGTTCTGTACTTCCTATAGCAAGACTTTCCCAGAGGTTCTGAAGATAGATTTGAGCCTAGTTAAATTCATGAGACAGAAAAGGGCTTGCCAGAATTATAGTAAAATACTCCTCAGTTACTAGAAAAAATGTACACTGAATTCATTTGGAGTTTCTTAATCCTAATGCAAAAGATTATGGTGGTTAATTCTTGCGGTTTCTTCCAACTCCATAATTTTAAGATGCTACTTCAAGTATACAAAGGTTGCTTAACCTATAATTAATTTAACTCAATTGTAATGACCATCTGCACCTCACTTTTTCAACCTCAAGTTAGGAATGATAAAGATCATCCAATTTCATTAACTTGTTGAGAGACAGTAAAACATAGAAGCACATGACGGAAAAGGTTTTTATGCAAGAAGAACAAGCAATTATTTGTCTCGAGAAATATCTCAAAATAGATGATATAAATCATTTTTATTTAACGGCAGACTTCTGTCTCCATACTTTGTCACCTGTATATACTGAATATATATTTAGAAAGGTCAACTCATGGGATCATCTGAGAAAGTTTTTTTTCACTGTCTGACATGAATAAGGTTACTTTCTTTCTTTTCTTTTTTTGGTGATCCTGATTTCTTTTCTTTTTTTTCTTTTATCCTTCCAGGCATGCCTATTATTTATTGAAAATTGAGTCATTCTCTTCCGTTGCCCCCAATATAATAAGAAAAAAAAAAGAGTGATGAAACCAAAAACATTTGGGTGCTTCCACTGATCTGCATGTAAGTTTAAACCTCACTCTGAGCTTTGTCCATGGAATACATTTTTTTCAATGGCAATTTTGGTGGTTGAATGACATTCTTTATTGTTGACAACAAAAGTACCCAAAATGGAAATATAATAGGGTTTCTGAGTCATGCTTTTGTTTGTATATAATGGAAAGGGATGGGATCTCTGCAAGAAGGAGAACAAAATCTTCATACTCTTGCATAAATACACCAAAATTGAGAGACCAATGTTTGTATTTGTATGACCTTTTTTATGTTTCAGGCAAAGTTGAACCTCATTAGTTCTTGGACAGGAGACCATGGGCCTAGACTGAGAAGATAAAAAAGAAAGATTGAAAATCATTTCTGTACTGTTGCCCCCCAAAAGAGCAACATGGTGGCCTAGTGGTGAAGAAGCTCACTTCCCATCTGGAAGGTTGAGAGTTCAATTCTAGGTAGCAGCAGAATGTTTCTTTTCTAGGTACAAAGAAAAAAATATCTGCTGTGAACTCTGCTTAGGCATTAGGAAGGGCATCTGGCCAGTAAATGCTCAGCTCTAGTTACCTCAACTCCATTCGATAAGAGGGATTACAGGGTCGTAAAAAGAAAGCCACCAAAAACCCTACATGGACCTAACTGGGAAGAGACTTCAGCTTTAGAGTGTGTGTTATTGCTACTATTGTTGTTAGTATTTCATGAGAGATCTTCTCTCACACTTGTGATATCATTTAGAAAGAGAAATGCTTGTCAATGCAAGGTCATCTCAGCAGTGCCTATAGAAATTTCCAGCTACTTCTGAATAACATCAATGGTACTGTGATGGCAGAAAAGGTCAGAGTTTGAGTTGCAATGTTGCTGAGATCATTCTGATCTCCTTGTCTCTTCTACAGATGCCACTGCAAAAATTGAGCAATCTTTGGTATTCTCTTAGTTGTTTTCTTGTTAGATCATTGCTAGCCCTGGTGATGTTACCTTCTTCGGGTTATGAAACATATGCAAGAAAACAACTAAGCTTAGAGAGTATCAAGGACTCCTTCTTTTCAACCCTGAGCTAGAAATATTCTCTTTTATTGCTACTGTAAAAATTTCCTAACCCCCTACCCACAAGAAAAGTCTGTGACTGTGATATAAGCAGCAATGTTCAATTGCTGTCCATTCATCATCCATCTACTATTTTATCTAGTGAAATATTCACACTACTTTTGTTCCATGTTAGGACAGAGATAAATTTTAAGAGGATTGATCCTATTTTTCCATCTCAAGACATTCAATAAGTTTATTGTTTGTTCTACCTGTGTTTATAGATGATAATCTAGGATTCTTCTCAGGAAAGTCTAGCATCATAAGCCCACAAGAATCTAAATTTCAGGAACTTTTGAAACTTCTCATGGTTGGAAAACCACCAATTCCTTACACTATGTATGTTCTCAGCAATCACGATTTGAGACCTAGAGATGGGATAGGAACTGAAAAAGGAGCTGATATTAAACGAGACAGAAAAACAACAGAAGTGATGGCAACATAAAACTGGGTAAAGATCTGTTCTTACAAGTAAATAACATTTTCTACAGCCTCTACTTCCTGGAGCAACATTTGTGACATAAACGTTGCTACCATAGTAACAAGCATGGAGGGTAAAATGTTCAGTGGTGAAAGAACATCTTCTCCCACCCCCAGATTCATGAAGGAGACCCAAGGTCCTGCCTTCAGCACTCCTCAGAAAAGTATCTCAGGAAAAAAAATCCTGAATAGGATTTTTTAATAAAAATCTTAACGTTCTGGATTCAAAATAAACACCATCAAATGGATACACACACACACACACACATCATCATCATCATCAGGGTCAGTATCCCTCATTTAAGTTTGTGGCTAAGAAAACAAAGTATATGGGTTATTTTCCTCTGGGAAAATCCTGGTGGTTTTTAGTCTACAGCCATACCAACACCTTTTTGATTTGCTGCACCATACAATTCTCAGCTTTTCATCCTGATCCATCTGCTCTGTATAGCCAGTTTGCATATGATGCATGAGTTCAAATATAATAGTAACCTAAGTATCAAGAGTGTAATGATGTAGTGGCATGGGTAAAACAGACATATTGTGTAGTATTTATGCTTGCAATTTGAACTAGGTTCTTCATTGGCTATTGTGGGAGGAGGAGGAGGAGGAGGAGGAGGACTCTATGTGTAGACACAACCACATCACTGGCAGAGAGAACTGTAATGCATCAAAGATGGGGAAGGAATGTTTATCTTATGGAAGATTTTTAAAAAATGATGTCCATTCATAGTCTTGCTTCACGATTCTCCATGTAGCTCTTAAATTCTTAATGTTTTAGGCTATCATTCATTTTTCTGGAACTAACTCAAAAGGGCAACCACTTCAACTTATCTCCCCTGAGTTTAACTCTTTGTTCTGTTGAAAGATATCTTCCCTAAGCTATGCTAAGGAATCCAGGTTCAAAGAAATAAAATACATCCATTTCAAACCAATGAGTGGAATTACATAGCTGGGTGTCAAGCCCAGCCCAAGAACAACATGGAACAATCTAATCAAAGTTCAGTTCTTTATTTTCTCAGACCCAACAGACAGAATCTTGCCAGGCTGAACCTTTACTACTCTCACCCCAATTGGATGTACACTGAGAAATTCTAGGGCCGTGATGGCACACGTGCCCAAAGTGGCATGCCAAGCCATGTCACCTGGCATGCATGGCCTTGCCTGTTTGTCTTCTGAGTTTCTGGTGTGCATGCATGCACAATGATCAGCTATCCTTTGTGTGTGTGCCAGTGTTGAAAACTGGTGTGCGTATGCACACTGGCCAGCTGATTGTCAGGTGCATATGTGCACCAGAACTCAGAAGTTTGGCTTCAACACAACTTTTTCAGCATTTGGTGCCAAAAAGGTTCTCCATCACTGTTCTAGGGAGTGGCTATGCTACTCTCTTCTCTATGTCTCTAATCCAGCTCTGGGCTGTGTTATCACTTGTCTCTCTACCCCCACTCCTTGAAATGGGCTCCTTCCTTCCAGGGAAACCACCACTTCCCTGCAGTTCATCTCACCACCTCCTCTTTCTAGACACATTCCATCAGGTCCAAAGATGCTATTGCAATCCAGTGCTTTCCCTTAGCAGAGAATTTGCGCCTCTGCTGCTCATATTCTTCCCCCAAGTACCCTGCTTTGAACTTTTCCTCCCTCAGGGCCTCCCCGCCACCCCTTCCCCACCCTCCCCCTCCCTTTTTTTTCTTATTGACATCCCCAGCCCTTGAACAAGGTCTCCACTCCCTTTTTTTCTCATTTCAAGATCTTGTTTAGGGAGAGCCGTAACACCTGTCCACTGATCGCCCGCCAGTCTGCATCTGTGCCCACTGACAAGGCTGTCTGCTTTGACTAATGTTGTGATTGATGGACAAAATAAGGAAGAACACACAAAAAAACATTTCTGTCTGGTCTGGTGTGTCAGCAAGCCTTCATCAAGTGGCTGCTGAAGGTATATTTTGCGGCATGCCTCATTACACCGTAATGGCATTCCCAGGCAAAGCTGTTTCTTTTCATGACACGAGACAGCAGGCAACTTTATGGACTCTGGTCCTAGTACGCCTAGAGGAGAGAGGCACTAAAGAGTGGTCATTTCCAAAAATGCCTCAAGTTGCATTTTTGTTGTCATGAATTTAATATGAATCAACACAATATGAAATGAGCATGAGGAATTTTAGTGACTAGTCATTTTTTAAGGCTGCTGTCTTCCACAGTCATCAAGGAGAGAGGGAAAGAGAGAGAGAGAGGGAAAGAAAGAGAGAGAGAGAGAGTAAGTGAGTGAGAGAGTGAGAGAGAGAGATGGGAGGCAGAGGTAAAAAAAAAACATTTTCTTCTCCCAAACCTGTTCCAGAAAGAAGTCATCTGTCAATTTTATTACATTAAAAAAAATAGTACACAAAGGCATACACTCGAAGCAAATTACTGGTTTGCTGCTAAACATGGGGGAAAATTCCACCTAGTTGAAGGATGAGAAAGGAAGAAAAAAGCCTTCAAGTGATGAAAAGGTGAGGAGAAGACAGTCTGTAACAAATTGAACCGCAAAGATCCATACTTTAAAAAGCACGACAGGCTACACTGTCTAAACCACACCCAGAATACAAAATCCAGGATTTTTCTCCATAAGATAGAAAGGCTATTGGGAAATTGGAAAGAGGGTAGAGATCAGCAGTGAAGGTGGTTTAGGGCTTGGAGGCTAAATCCAGTGAAGAATGGTTGAATAACTGGAAAAGAAGATAAGGCCAAAGGCTGACATGATGATTGTCTTCAAATACTTGAAGGAATGCCTGTGATAAAATCATGGGAGGAAAACAGAGGAAGAAACAGTTGCAAAAGAGATACTCCAGACTTCAGGAGAAGGGGGAACCATGAGAAGGAATCTCAGAGTAACTCTACCCTTATTATGCTAGAGAGATTTGCTTTGCTAGGCTTTCAGGGTTTTTTTTTTTAAACATTGCCCAACTAGCAATTAAATTCTTTCAGACATTCAAACGCTTCTTTTCCCCCCAGTTTGCCAGCCTCACAGGGAAGATGAAATTAGAGGGTTTTTTGCCTATGGCTCCTGAGAGGAGGACAAGAACCAATGGGTGGTATCTTTGCAGAGGGAGATCCAAGACTGAAATAAGAGGGGATTTCTTGAGAGTCAGGGCTACTAAGCAGTGGAACACTGAACTTCATGGAGTCAGGGCTGCTCCATTACAAGAAGTTTTTGAAGCAAAATTTGGACAACCATTTGCCTGTGATGAAATGAAGATTTTTACACTGGGCATAAGCTGGACAAGAAGACTCCCAAGATCACTTTCATCTCTGTGATTCTACATATATAAATTCCTTGCATCGGGGTAAAGTCGGGGCAATTCAATGGAGCTGACTGTTTCCTGGCCGGATGCCCTTCTTGTCACCAATGCAGAGTTCACAGCAGATATATTCTCATTGTGCCCAAAGAGAGAAATATCTGCTTCTACCTAGGATTGAACTCACTGCCTCCTGATTTTGAGGCAAGAGCTACACCTCTAGCCCAACACACCACTCCTGCGATTCTATGATATGAGCGATTATTATTCAATATTATGACAATAATAGCAGTCTACTAGCATTTTTCAAATTGTAATTTCCACCATAAAAATCATTTTTATTTCCATTGATGCCATTGTGAACTCTGTGGGCTGTGAAAACTGTCTTGGAAATAAATTGAGTTACAATGGTGGGGCCAGCTGCCCAGAATTCAGAAACAGGTCTTGTCAGCTAGGCTAGTACATGGCAGAATAAACACTAAAGGAAATGATGGTTAAGACCTTCCTCACTTCACCATCCAGTAAACAGGTATTTTGGGACTGTCCACACTTATCGTGGTAGTCAATTAACCATATCTCCTTCATACCCTTCATGCTACCCATGATTCAACCAGTAGAGCAACTGGTTCAGTGAGTGTTCGTGTTTGTCAGCTGTGCTCTAACAAAAAGACACAAAACAGAAGAGGTGGACAGGTGGTCCCACATGCTTGTCGGAGCGAACCAGTTTGGAGCAGAGGTGGTATTTGGCAGCTTCTGACCGGTAGCGTAAATTTTGAGTAGTTCAGAGAACCGGCAAATCCCACCTCTGACTAGCCCCGCTCCCATCTATTCTCTGCCTCCTGAGTCCCAGCTGAGGGGCTGGGTCTCCTTTTGTTTGCCCTACACAGGAGAACAGAGCTGGAAAGCAGGACAGTGGGGTGGGAAGGGAATGAAGATTTTGCAGTAACCTTCCCCAGCCACACCCACCAAGCCATGCCCACAGAACCGGTAGTAAATTTTTCTGAATCCCACCACTGGTTCTGAGCCAGCTGATTGTGAGAACAAGGGGTTCCCCAGAACTGGTCCGAACCTGGAGAATCCCACCCTTGTTCATGAGTATCACTTTGTATGAGTGTCCAGAGCAAGCCTCTCAAGATTCAAAATGTCTTAACTGTCTCTAAACAGATTTCTCAATTTTGTGACCTTCTTGACATTTTAAGCACATGTTTTGCTGGACACCTCTTGTTAAATCATTTCTTATTAGCCACCTACTGTGGTGCCCTTTATGAAATTCTTTCAGAGCACACAGTTTTCTTATTAGTAATAATTGTTTTAGATTCTTAATCCTCCAAATATCATATCCTCCTCCACTCTCTTTTTCTTTTTGTCCTATGAAGTCTTCTTTTTGCCATGGGTTATTGTGAATAATACATAATTGTTATGAATCGTGATTAGACAAGGAACCTGCTGTATGTAATAAATACTAGACAATAAATTAGAAAATGTATATGAGGTTTTTTTTTTTACTCTCGCTTAATGCAGGAGGAATGTAAATTATTGTTATGACAAATGTAAGAGATAATCTTTTAAAGTGCATTTCATTTACTGTAATCGTAAGAGTTAGTTTATCGATGCCTAAGAGAACAGTGGTGGTGGAAAAAGGGAATGAATGTAGGATAATTTAAAGCAAATAAATAGCATGATTAAATTCAAAGCATGGCACTTGCAGACACAATCCTGTTATCCTTACATATGAGTTAAAAAGAATAACAGCAACAATAATGGGAATACCATTTTTGATTCATGAATAAAAGGCTCCCCACATGGTTCTGGCTACATAATAGATATTGCTGGAGTCTGCTAATTTGCTGTCTTGACTTTTCTAGATATTATGTAAAGGCATCCCTGAATTGGGGGTAGAGAGGAATGTGAAGATTTTGAGAGGATGGCAGGCCAGCACAGAATAAAGTTAACTACCTGCCGGAAAACTAAAACTAACTAAATCTTCCTTCCCTCCCCTCCCTCCCCTGCTCCTTCCTTCCTTCCTTCCTTCCTTCCTTCCTTCCTTCCTTCCTTCCTTCCTTCCTTCCTTCCTTCCTTCCTTCCTTCCTTCCTTCCTTCCTTCCTTCCTTCCTTCCTTCCTCTTTCCTTTTCTTTCTCTCTCTCTCCCTCCCTTTCTCTTTCTTTCCTTTCTTTCTCTCTCTTTTCTTTCTTTCTTTCCTTTTTTCTTTTCTTTTCTTTCTGCAGTTCTATCATGAGAAACCATTGTATTGCTCTGTATTTATGGATAAATGCCCTAACAAACTGTAACATTACTATGCAAGTTTTCAGTACTTTTATTAGTGGTGTGGCAATGTCAAAGGTATTGATAGAACTGGAATAAAACAAACAAACGAACAAAAACTCTGTGAAAATGAATTATTTATGCAACTAAGAACTTGAAAGACTTCTGACTATATTATGCAGTTGAAAGCGCGCGCACACATACAATCTGCATTCTTTTGGCTTGGCTTGGCTTGGCTTTATTTCTGCTTACTGACTTGTGTGAAAATCTAGCTATTATGGTTTATTCAATAAATTACAATTAAAACTCATGTGGCTTAGTAAAATCTTTCCCATCTGCCAGAATACAATATATAAAACAATAGTAAAGCGATTATTGCAGAAAAACCTAGAGGAAAACAAATAACGTCCTCTGCCCTAATCCTAAACATATGTTGGGCATTTAAGTTCCTTGCAAGACATCAAGGGCAATAAGTAATAAATGAAAGTCCTCTGGATCCTTCAACCTGGAACTGAAACTACCAGGTTAGTGAAAGCTGGCATACATTGACATATTTTCTTACATTACTGGTTTCTCCCCTTCATACAAACATTTTCTTATATAAAAAAGAGCAAGAAAAAACTGAACAGCCTTACAATGCAAGATTTTTTTTAAAGTGTGTTTTCCATGTACCTGAACTCAGTAAGAATGAAAACACAGTTTTGTTTCTTTTTGGACCTCTTGGAAACCACATTCAAACCTGTCTAGGTTGGATAGGACTGTGGATTATAGAAAAAAATGTTTGGAAAAGGCCATACATTCACTCGGCTTTTCTCCAGCAGTGCTTTTAGAATCTGGGAGGAAATTAAGGAGATTTGGTAAGATCACACTAGGAATACTGCATCCAATTTTGGTCACCACAATATAAAAAAGATGTGGAGACTTTGGAAAGAGTGCCAAGAACAGCGACAAGGATGATTAGTGGACTGGAGGCTAAAACGTATAAAGGACAGTCACAGAAATTGGGTATATCTAGTCTCATGAAAAGAAGGACTAGGGGAGATATGATAGCAGTGTTATCCAATATTTGAGAGGCCACCATAAAGAAGACAGAGTCAGCCTATTTTCCAAAGCACCAAAAGGTAAGACAAGAAGCAATGGATGGAAACTGAACAAAGATAGAAGTGACCTCGAACTATAGAGAAATTTCCTGACAGTAAGAACAGTCAACCAGTGAAACAACTTGTCCCCAGAAGTTGTGATGCTCCAACACTGGAGGCTTTTTAGAAGGGACTGGACAACCATTTGTCTAAAATGGTATAGGGTCTCCTGTTTGAGCAGGGGTTTGGACTAGAAGACTTCCAAGATCTGTTCTAACCCTTTGATTCTGTTATTCTGCTAAATTCAGCTGTGAAAATATAACTTTTCATCAGCTTCTTGTTCAGAGCTGTAACAAACCGGTTTGCAGTTTTGTTGATGTTGGCACATCAGCTGAAAGGGACATCTCACCTTTGCTTTTAAACTTGAAGAAATTAGGCCCACATTTATGCATCTATGTATTTTTGTAACAATTTTTTTTGCCACCAAAAAATCCTGGTCCAATTTATACGTTTCCTTTGATTTTTTTTAAATTTTCTTTTTCTTCTTTTCTTCCTGCCTTTTATATTTTGCTTTTCTGGTAGCTCTCACATCCTGCCCTGGCTTCTTCTCATACACTCCATATGGATTCAAGCTTGTGATTCCAAGAAATATATTTGCTTGTTTTCTCTGTGATTCTGAGAGAAGTCCAACTTCTTAAGATCACAAATTGTTCACTTGGCTCTCTTATTGTAGTATGTAGTAAGGTTCCCCCCCCCCTTTTAAAAGTAAGCATACTTTTAAAATATTAATATTATGACTTTTGTGATACTTTACTTTGAATGTTTAGTTCATTGCATACAAATGATTAAGAACATTAAACAGAAAAAACTTTCCCTTGTCCATTTTGGAAACCAGTTTAGCATAAGTTCTCATTTTTAAATCTTCCATCGAATGACAGTAGTTGCATTTCACTAAGCATTGTGTGTGTGTGTGTGTGTGTGTGCATGCATGCGTGTGTGTGTATGTGTGTGTGTGTGTGTTCAAATCAGTGTTGCATACTGTTGGTTTTCTTGGCAACATTTTCAGAAGTGGCTTGCAATTGCTTCCTCTGATGGGCTGAGAGTATGGCAGGCCTAAGATCATCCAGCTGGCATCATATCTAAGATGGAACTAGAACTCACCATCTCCTGATTTCTAGCCTGGTGCCTTAACCAGTGGAATGGCTTGCCTCCAGAAGTTGTGGGTGTTCCAACACTGGAGGTTTTTGGACAGCCATTTGTCTGAAATAGTGGAGAGTCTCCCCTCCTGCTTGAGCAGTGGATTGGATTAGAAGACTTTCAAGGTCAATATTAGTCTATTATTCTGTTAAATATTATTTGATGACTCTTTGAGGTTCACAAGATCAAGGACCAGACACTACAGGGATTTCAGAAATACGACTTTATTTTATTTATATATTTTCTCAAACATGTTTTCGATAACAGATATAATTAGGAACATGATTATGAGTACATTAAATGGGTATGAATAACAGGGGACATTAGGACAGGGATAGTAGGCACATTGGTGCTCTTATGCACACCCCTTACAGACCTCTTAGGAATGGGGTGAGGTCAACAGTAGACAGTCTTAGGTTAAAATTTGGGGAAGAGACCACAGAGCCAGGTAGTGCATTCCAGGCGTTGACCATTCTGTTGCTAAAGTCGTATTTTCTGCAATCGCATTTGGAGCAATTTACCTTAAGTTTGTATCTATTATGTGCTCTTGTGTTGTTGTGGTTGAAGCTGAAGTAGTCATTGGCAGGTAGGATATTGTAGCAGATAATTTTATGTACTATGCTTAGGTCAGACCGAAGGCGGCGTACTTCCAAGTTGCCTAAGCCCAAAATTTCAAGTCTGGTGGTATAAGGTATTCTTTGTAGATGAAGAGTACATTAACAGGATCCCAAAAGCTTGTCCAAAATATTCATTGCTCCTTTTGAAGAACAACATCATCCAGGTGGGGTAAATCTTGTTTATGCTGTCTATTTTCCTTGGGCTGAGCAACAGTTTCCTCTGTCTCACTGATTTTCAAGGATAGAGTTAAATTATAGCATAAATCATGAGAACTCAATGTTATGTCTAGATTGGGAGCAGCCTGCATCCAAATGCCAGTGCAAAGTAGAAACATGGGAGAAGGATTTGTCTTCCTCTTCTTCTTAGGAAGTTTCAAGAGCTATTTGCTTGGTACAACAAGAACAAAATGCTGGACCTGATCTAACAGGGATGTTCTTATTTTCATAATACCTAGATTTATTCATCCCACTAAGCAGGAAATGAACCAGACTATGACTTCGTGCAATCTGTGAATCCGGCTGATATATCTGCAATGTTTTGAACAGGACATATGTGTTATATGATGGTTATATAGAGATGAGAGGATATCATACTTTTATTCTCATTGGCTTTGTCTTATAATGTTCTCACTCTTTCTTTCTGGCTCATCAAACAGTTGCACCATCTCTTGGGAACTTAAATCCATCAAGTTTCTTTTCCTGTTCTGTTTTGTAACCGCACCAACTTATAGTGGTATTGCAGAAACAAAAGGAACAAAGGAATAGGGAGAAACTGCATGGCATTAAAAAGTAAGCAAACTTGGAATTCCTGTGAAATGTTTCCCTTTATTCCATTTATCAAGACTAATCTCTAAACTTATAGATGGACCAGGGACTTTGTTAAGACAACTAATGGAATTTAATGTCTGCAGAAGCTCAACTTTCAGTTTATGTGAGCAGCACACATAACAGGAAGGAGGCCAATACAAAGAGTAGGACTTACTGTAAAATAAGATAAAGGACTTACTACAGATTTTACTCTGTTAGTTGTTGCTGTCTATAGGGAGCAATGCTGTCTGAAAACATTTCCATGGTTATGTGGCCAGCATGACATCCTGGAGTTACCTCCCCACTGAAGTGGAGCCTATTTATCTCCTCACATTTCTATATTTTTGAACTGCTAGATTGGCAGGAGCTGGGATGAGGACGGGCAGGAGCTCATGCTCTCACATGGCACTTGAATGCAGGCTATTGGTTTTCCAGCTGACAAGCCCACCATCTTAACCACTAAATACACCATCCAGGACTTACTGTGCCATTGTTGAAGTCCATACTTCAGCAGAAGAACTTCAGATGTTGTTAGTCCGCCTGTCTTCATCACTTAATCTTCTCTTTGTCTTAGAAATACTAAGTAGTCAGCAGTTCCCACTGCCTGTTCTAGCCATTCTTCTGAACAGCAATAAAGATAATGATCAGAGATAGAGGGAACACCAAACAAATAAAAGAAAAAATAAATACTCATCATGGACATTTTAAATAGGTCTCCAAAACTGGAACTGGGATTTGGAAGTATAATAGACTAAAAAAACCCTCTTTTGGACTTAACTCTTAGAAGAAAGGAGGAAGCTGGCAGTGAATGTGAAATCTTTGGGTCACAATATTTACCAAGCTGCCAAGTTATATGGATTCCCATTACAAAGATTTGAACAAGTCTTGAATGCTTACTGTAAAGACATCATCACCCAAAATTTCTTGCCATTTATAGGGAGTACATATTTGTGGGGACTGGGGAAATTTCAGAAGTCATCCAAAGTTCAAAGTCGAAAAGGTTAATATAACATTTCTCCAGAGTTTTTACTGACCACAAGTGCATTGAAAATGTTTACCACACTTCAAAAAAATAATCCTTAAAATACATTGAAGCAAGCAAAATGCATCAAGCCCTTTGTAGGTATACACGCATTGCCTTATTGAGTTCATAATTTACAAACTGAGGAGCATCCTTCCTATAGAAATGGATGGATGTTTTTCCTTTAACTTCAGCTGAATTATGTTCTGTACTCAAAAACGCCATGCACTACATCTTGGACCCATAATATATCATAGAGTGGAGAAAGGGCATCTGAAAAAAAAATGCTATATAGCATATTGCAAAGTACAAGATTAAGTTCAATCTCTAAATAGGAGAAAGAAAAAGGAAAAAAGAAAGAAAGAAAGAAAGAAAGAAAGAAAGAAAGAAAGAAAGAAAGAAAGAAAGAAAGAAAGAGGGAGGGAGGGAGGAAAGGAAGGAGAGAGGAAAGGAAGGGAGGGAGGAGTAGTTTTTTTAATGTAGAATGTGGAGATTGTCAATGAACTCTTATATACCTCATATTTGTGTTTATTTTTAAGAAATCAATTCTTGTCCTGCCCTGAGGTGCTTTGGAGAATAGCTTGACCCCCTCTTCCTTTTGGCAGCCCCTCAAATATTAAAAGACTGCTATCATGTTGCCCCTAGTCCTTCTTTTCACTAGACTAGACATACCCAATTATACCCATATAAAGTTAATTATATATAATTAACTTTTGAATTCACTATATAATTAATAATTAACTATAATTTATAGCTTCTGGTTCTTGGTATTACAGGTAACCCTCCACTTACAGCAGTTTGTTTACTGGCCATTCAAAGTTACAACAGCACTGAAAAAATTGACTTATGACTGTTTTTCACACTTATAACCATTGCAGTCTTCCCGCAGTCACCTGATCATACTTCAGGTGTTTTGCAACTGACTCATATTTATGATGGTCGCAGTTGGCGATCTTCTGAGAAGCAAAGTTAAAGGGGAAGCCAGATTCACTTAACAACCAGATCATTAACTTAACCACTCCAATGATTCACGAAACAATTGTGGTGAGAATGGTCGTAAAATGGGGCAAACTCCCTTAACAAATGTTTCACTTGGCAATAGAAATGTTGGGTTAAATTGTGTCGTAAGTCGAGGACTACCTGTACAACATGGAACTCCATCGCTAGCTTTGAGCACCATTTCCTAAGACTCTCATTTGTCTGTGTAACTTTGATTCCAGCCCTTCCCACCCATCGCTAATTCCTCTGAAAAAGGCTGGCGGAAGTCACAGGTCATCAAGGGGAGAAAGCCAGGTACAATTTAAACTCCTTGCTGTTCTGCCCTTCACCCTTCACTCTAACCTAGATGAGATGGTTCATCTCATCCTTTAGTGACTCTCTTTTTGAAAGATCTCATCACTCAAGCAATTCCATGGAGACCTGCCTTTAAAGACAAAACAAAACAAGAAGACAAAAGAGAAGAAGACAAAGATGGCAAAATCTCAGCAGTAACTAACTTTAAAGCTACAAGTCCCCGAGAATGGACTTTTAACAAAATGGATTTGCAAATTTGGTTGGCATGAATGTATCTTCCTTCCTTCCTTCCTTCCTTCCTTCCTTCCTTCCTTCCTTCCTTCCTTCCTTCCTTCCTTCCTTCTTTCCTTCTTTCTTTTTTCCATCCATCCTCCTTTCCTTCTTCTCTCTGTCCCTTCCTTCCTTCCTCTGTCTCTTTCCTTCTTTCTTTCCTTCTTCTTTTCTTTCCTTCTTTCCTTCCCTCCTTGGTCCCAATCATAGAATACATTGTAAAGTTTTTAAACCAGTCAGGGGTAGGTATGTGTGGATATGGCTGAACTGATTAATATTATAGGCCATTTCTGAAATGGGAACAGTTGGGCTTCTCCTCCTCCTCTCCCTGTAACGTGGGCTGTTTGGGTGACAAATATGTCAAATTAATACATCACCAGGTATGAAAGCACTGTTAGAATTTGACTGAGGTACTTCCAGCCTGGGAAAGGGAACGATTTATCAATGCAAACTTAATAACATCTATTTGAATCTAACTAAAAATCAATATTTCATTACCAAATTGTTAGTGAGAATGAAGAAAAATTGCGGAAGTCGGACCGTTGGGTGGAAGAAAAGCATCAGGAGTTCAATGGGAAGACGGAATGATTCATGAGGCTAAGCCAGGAGAAGGATGAAGGAGGACGAATGAGGGGAAACTTGGAGGGGGCCCCTTTCTCTTATGACCTTGGTAGTGAGGGGGGAGAAAAATACAAGAAAATGAAAGTGACTGTCAACTCCCAACAGAGATGGGTCATGCTATAAATCAAGCCCAGCAGAGGAAAGGGGGGGGGGGAGAGAAGAATTGTAAGAGGGGGTAGTCTGTCGGAGTATATGTGGAGGGGCACAGCATTAAACAGAGGTGGGAAGATGTTGGTTAATTCAACTCCTTTTCTTCAGAGATGAGCAGGAGCAGGTAGAAGGGCTGCAAATCATTCCTCTTTAAAAACAAGAGTTTTACATTAAAACGAGTGCCAGGGTCAGACAGATGGAGAGGCATTGCTTTCTATTGGCTGAGATTTAAAACACAGATCCAATAAGCATTTCCTTCAGCTCTGGAAAGGAGAAAAATGAGAGAACCAGGTTTACCAGACACATAACTAAATCAGGGAGGTGGGGAAGCCCAATTTCTTCTGGACGATTCTCTGTCCCCTCCACGTACATATGACTTACACAACCCCTACTCCAACCTCTACTTAAGGACATTAATACTGGCTTTATTAAAACTGTATTGATCTGCACCAGCAAGGCAGAATCATTTGTTTAAGCCTTAACTGCATGTGACCTTTAATGGTTTTTGGTTTTTATTTTAATTTAACTTCTCCTATTTTCTCTACGATGTGTATTAGTGTTGGTGTGAGTAGTATCTGGTTTCTGACTACATGGTACTTTGCCCAGAAGGACACTAAGCAAAATAGAGAAATTTGTAACTGTCTTTTTGCCGACAGATAGCAAAGAGATGGTTTCAAATATGAATATTGCACCTCGCCACATTAAATTAAAATGTATTCTTTGGGAGTAGATTGTTTGCTAAATTGTGACACGGTGCCCTGCCTGCCTCTATACATCAGATGTCTGGGTTTTTGGCTTTTTTTTTTTTTACNTTTTTTTTTTTTTTACACTTGCCCTGTCTTTTCTGACTGAGTCTTTTTTATCCTTCTTAATCCATCAGCATAAAAAGAACTTGTGTTTCTTTCATGAGGCAAATGAAAGGGCATCCATTTCAATAGCCAGCCCTGGAAAGTGACCCTCATTCATTTACAACTAGAATGAATGGTTTCTTCTGGAATGAAAAACCCTAGCTCAAACAGCTTGCACGGCGGATATTAGCCAATATCTAATACTGCATTGGTGAGCATAATGTGGCCCTAACACCTCTTATGGGACAGCCATCTTGCTAAGTTAAGGAAATAGCTTTCCAGTTTAGGAATGCCCTTAAAACCTATCATAAAATCATGGTTTGGCCATAAAGGAAAGCCAGTTGCCTAGCACTGAGAATGTGGTCATGGGATCACTAGAGAAAGTCACATAACATTTTACTATGGCCATATTTTTGAGCAATCCTTAAGCAAATGATAATAAGTAAACAACTAAATCTATATTTTTTTTTATGCTCTTCCTGCTAATTAGCAGGTGATTGATGGCAGAGACCAGAGGTGGCATTCAGCCAGTTCCGACCAGTTCTGGAGAACTGGTAGCGGAAATTTTGAGTAGTTCGGAGAACCAGCAAATTCCCCCTCTGACTGGCCCCACCAATCCCATCTCTTCTTTGCCTCCTGAGTCCCAGCTGATGGGCTGGGTCTCCTTTGGTTGCCCCGCACAGGAGAATGGAGCTGGAAAGCAGGTTAGTGGGGTAGGGAGGGAATGGGGATTTTGCAGTATCCTTCCCCTGCCACGCCCACCAAGACATGCCCATCAAGATATGCCCATCAAGACACGTCCACCAAGCCACACCTACAGAACTGGTAGTAAAAAAAATTGAATCCCACCGATGGCAGGCACTAACTTTGTTCTTCAGGGAACATGAATCTTAACCGAGAAAATAATCCTGTTCTTGACTGTGAGTTTTGGGTTAAAGTGGAATATGTTATCTGATAAAAGCCATAGAGGTTTGCAGAGAAATTCTTTCATATGATGGACTGGATCCCAATCTTCTCAGAAATTCAAAGAATGATATCCAAGTGAAACTGGAGATGATGTGTCTTCCATTGGCATTAAAGAAAGCCAGGTATTCAGACAGTAATAAAAAGTAGGTACTATGTTGAGATTGTGGGATGTGCTGAGTAGATGTGGTAATCAATGCTGGGTTTAGTTTCACCTAGTCCACAGAAAATCTAACCTTACAAGCATCTGCAGGAAGATGCAGAGGGGACAAATAATTTAATATTTCAACCTCAATTTTGGGTCTCTGGGAGTTTTCCAATGGGAAAAAAATACAGCTGATTGGAAGAGAAAATTTGTCAGGCACAAAGAATCAGGTTCACATGTAATTTCTACTTCAGAAGATCTGTTGTTGAAGCTTCTGGTCAACTGATGGTCAGTACTAAATTGACATTGGTAACAGTTAATGGAATTCAAGGGAGGCTTGCCTTGGAGCATTTGTGGGCACATAACAATTCTAGGCTGAGTCCTCTCTTGACCCCACTCCCCAGGCTCTGCTTGTTCTTTTTCTACAGAACTTCAAACCAAAGGTGCCCAACCTCCATCCTAATCCAAGACCTGGTGAGCAACTACACCTTTAACAATTTTCTGCATTTAAAAAAGGTGGAATTCAGATGGATCTCTTGAGGGAATCTGCAACATCATTTCTTTTCCATGACTGCGAAGACACAGTTTTCATTTCTGAGTCCTCCAAGATGACACTGCTTAATCAGTGAGAAGTATGATAATGTCACCATGAAGCTTCTTACTTGTGTCTGCCCTCGTGGCATCATTTACATAATTGTGCCCCTTGTGCTATGATCGCTTGATGATAATTTGAGATCATTGTATTTTTTTTTTATGGACACTGTTTGCAGTCTGAATTATTTCCAGCTTCTTCTTTAAATGGAAAGCATGAAAATAAACTCCTTGTTTACGAAGCTTTAAGTGAACCCGGCCTTTAAGATAATATAGCAGAAAATATTTTGTACTTCTTGGTTTGATTTCCATCTATCCTCTCATGCCATCAAATCCCCTGTGGAACTCTGAGATTCAGCTTTAATTGCAGTCCTTTTAATTTCCCACCTTCTGCTGTACATTTGGCTTCAAAAATCCTATACACAGTTAGACTACTTTTAACACAGTCAAATCAATGAAATTTAAAAGGTCTAGCTGTGTAGGACTGCAGCCATAATGTTTTGATCAGCTAAGGAAACAATGAAGAGACTGCAGGAAAACAGAAAAAAAAAACCGAAAAGAAAAGATAAAGAAGAGGAATGCAATTGGAGTATGTGAGAAATCACTTTTGTCTTTTTTTTTTATCACCACTTTCTTGTAGTGCCTACAGAAGAAATATTAATGCATTGTAGAGATTGCCACCAAAGTGTGATCCTTTTACTTTTCTTTTAAAAAGAAGATTCTTATCAAAACTCCAGATGGTCTACATGTGATCTGACTGGCCACAGGCAAAATAGAATAGTCCTTTGCATCTAGATCAGATTTCTTTGCCAAATCCTTACTCTTTCTTCTGTGAGTGCATGTTCATTCTTTTATCATTTAGATATACTTTTTTTTAAAAAAAAGGATGCTCCCCATATGTTCACAGACAATGAGGATAATTAAAAGCACCATAGATGGCTTTAATTGTAAAATGCATTAGCATTGTGGCTGGTTGGAATGAAAGCTTGGTTTATTTGTTGGGCTAACTTTCTCCAATTTCAAACATGGGACTACCCAAAAATCAGATTTCACTTTGCAAGGGTGAGATTCAGAACATGGTCCAGACACCCAATATTAGCATATTGTCAAAGTCCAATGATAAAATTGGTTTTTAAACCAAACGGGCAGAGCTAAAGGGGCCCAGCTTTCCTTATATTGCATCCCTTGGTTTATTTGAAAAGGAAAACAAAACAAAACATAATTTTCATTTACAGAATTATAACTGGATCACAACCTTTTCAAAGAATTAACTGCCAAATTGAATAGCGTCCTTCTCAGAGAGAGAATCTGTTTTCATCCCTGTACTCTGGTTAATTTTGTCCCTGAGGATGAACACTTAGGATTAACTGTGTTTAGATATACAGAGTGGTAATCCTATGTGGTGATGGGATCTCTGCATGTATACACAATGGCACATCCTCTGGAGAGATTCACAGGATATTTCTGTATGCCTAAAAGGATTGTTTCACATTCCCAGCTTTGGAGGCTGAACGATGAAGCTCATGTTGACAATATGTATTAAAATAAGAGTGGAGCTGTTGACATAGATTTGATTCACCATTCCTTCCAATTCTCCAAAAGTCTTCTTCTCTTACAAAATCACCCTGTACCCCAAAATGTTTCCCATAGTGACTTAATACTTGCATTTAAAGTCCTGGATCATTTACTATTTTTTTTCCTTCAAATCACTTCAAATTTAGTAATACTGTTATGATTTGCTTGAACAAAAAAGATCAGTTTTGTTGCTGTAACATGTCAACTGCAAGAAAGAAGGGCAAAGTTGCATTTGTGTGTGTGTGTGTGTGTGTGCATGTATAGAGAGATGAGAGAGAGATGATAAATAGATATAGATATGGATATAGACATCTGCATATACAGCTAGAGATAAAGATAGATATGCACGCATAAAGTAAAATTGTGTTGGGCCACAGAACAAGAAAAAAGCCCATTTCTGTTTGTGATATTTTGTGCCTTAAATTCCCATAATAGAAACAGATGGTAACAATGTTTTGTAGTAAAGCTTCTATAGTTGCTTATGAAAAGAATGAAGCCTAAAATAGATACATTTGGCTGCATGCCAGTCATCTTACATACTTTAGGACTTGGTAGTAGCAATCAGCAAAGGATTATTATGGTGGCCTTTCTGGTTTAAGAACCTTTTAGAACAATGGAAACATTTGGTTGGCGGTGGGTGGGAGGTGGGGAGGGCTTTGTTCTGTGTTTAATCCTTAAATGACAAAAAGAGTTTGTCTGGAGAAGAAATGGTGGCACTGGCAGTTGTCACAGTAAATCTTATGTAATGAAAAGAAGGATGTGTGGGAGAGAAATCCCCTAATCTTCGTATCCGGGCTGCAAAAAAAGTCAGCTAAATCAGCAGCTGAGGAGAGTTTCAGACATCAAAGTGCATAGATCCTAAAAGCAGCTCTACTGAATAATCAATAGAGTTGTAAAATTTACAATAGAGTTGTAAAACTCTAGTTGTAAAATTTGACCCATGATGAAGAAGTTGATCATATCTAGCAAAACCCAAAGGAAACCGTTTGAAACTGATAGTGATGATTATCCCAAAGCTGTTTTTTTTTTTTTCAAAGGTAACTGGACTTTGTTTTTCCTTGAAGACATTTCTCTTCTCCTCCAAGAAGCTTCTTCAGTTCTTCAGCTCAGTCAGAACTGAAGAAGCTTCTTGGATGAGAAGCAGAACATCTTCAAGGAAAGACAACATGGGACGACCATGACCTGGGTGACCAAGGATCTCCGTAGACATGATGATGATGATATCCATTCAGTTGTCTTCACCTCTTGGCAATTCTATGGGTCTCTCCACATCTTCCAATCTATTTCTTTGAGTTGTTCTATGCTCTGGCTGGAGTCAGCTTTGATGGTGTCCAGCCTTCATGTTTTTTGACCGACTGGTTTCCTTTTACATCCCCAACAGAATTGCTTTCTCCAGTGAATCCCCTCTCATGACATGGCCAAAATAAGTGAGACTGAGTTTTTGTGATTTTCTTTTGAAACTACCTTATAGCAATTAGGTAAACATATGGCACAAAGACTTTAGTAGCATACCTAAGTCTGGTGTGGTGAAAATTGTATTCCTCTCTAGAAAGCAGCCAAAAAGCCACTTGTTTGACTTGGAGCTGCTTTTGCTAGTTTTGCAGGAGCGAAGGGAAGCGTAATGTGAACATCACACTGGAGGGGCAGCTGAAGGTTAGGAATGAAATATCGCTTTCTTCAGCATTTGGTCTCCATCTGAATGTTACCTACATTATCATCAGGACTCACTGTCAAAATGGGAAGACCTTGTCAGAGGAAGGAGGTCACCTAGAAGCTGGAAGAAAAATTGTGGTGGACAAGTCTCAGTGTGATCAACTATGCGAGAAGCAATGCTTCATGAATCTCTGCCCCCTATCTTTCCATTACAGTGTGTGTGTGTGCTGTTTTGACAGCAATAATTTATTGGTAAAATACTTTTCTTTCCCTTGTCTTGCTAGAATTCCATTGGATAGTGCTCTCTTCGGACTCTCTGACTTTCCAAACTCTGAGCTGCGCTAAAAAGGCCTTGCACAGAACTCCAACCACATGAACACCAGATTTGAAGCAAGAGCGAGGCAGGCATCTAATAAGAAAATGTAGAAACTTTGAGTCCCTGAATTCCTCAAAGTGAAGAAGGACAAAAAGTGGAGGCATCAGCTCCATACCCAACCTACAAGTTAGTCTAGCAACTGTAGATCTAGGAACTTGTATAGTGAAAAAAAAAAAGGCTAGAAGTGACATGACAGCAGTGTTACTGTTCCAATATTTGAGGGGCTGCCATAAAGAAAAGGGGGTCAACCTAATTTGCAGAACACTAGAAGGCAAGACAAATAAACTGCACAAATAGTTTATTTCGATAGTTTATTATTAAATAATAAACTTATTATTAAAGTTAATATTAATTTAATATTTTATTAATAATAAAATTATTATAAAATAGTTTATTATTAAATGAAGCATGCTCTCATAGAACTGAAAGGGTGAATCCCATCACTGTTCATGAGATATATCAGTTCTGTTCAGTCCTGTAACTTCTTTTTTACAGAGTTTGCGTGAATAGTTGAAGGTTTGCCACATTCGATTTACTGAGCCACGTGGAGCAGCTACTCCAGACCCTTTCATAACACCAGCCTCAATTCCAAAAAGATTGCGGCCCTTTATGTGAACTAACATTAAGAATAAAATCTAAGCCAGCACGATTGCTTCCCTGACTCCCCAAGATCTAAGCAAAAAGCTAAAAATGCACAAACCTTTCCCTGAACATTATATTTTATGCAGTCCAAAATGTGACACATGGGTCTTTAATAATTCACTGCTTGTTAACATTAAACAACTGTTAACATGCTCAAATAATTAGTTATGCTTGCTTGACATGTTTGCATCTTTAATAATTGATGCATTTATCTTAATTACTAACAGTATTATGGTCGTAATATGCATCTTTTTTCTATCTTAAAATTTAACAAAAACTGACTTTTTGCCAAAAATGATTATCTTCTAAGTTTTAATTACTTGCATAATTAAATTGCAAGCCACAGATTTTTTTTAAAGAAAGAAAAAATCCTCATGGAAAAAAAATTAATGGAAATGTTGTTTATACATCACAGTCGGTAAATATTTCATAAGTCTCATATTACCCTTTCAAAGTGGATATTTTAAAAAAATGAAAACCCAGGTATTTTTAATAGGAGGTCCAATTTTAAAACTGCTAGACTAGCCCAACTGTTCCATCCCATGAAGATTTGCAAATGTAAATGAGAAATAGAAAGTTCAACTGAGACTAGAACACAATAATTCAGATAATAAGTCAAGATCTTTGAAGGGCTGCCACAAGGAAGAGGGGACTAATCAACTTATTTTACAAAGCACCAGAAGGCAAGGCAAGAAACAATAGATGGAAACTAATCAAGGAGAGAAGCAACCTAGAACTGAGGAGAAAATTCCTCACAATGAGAACCAGAGATGAATCTCTGGGATAAAAATAGGAGGGAATCTTTGTCAGCATTCCTGCTCATCTCCTTCTTTTAGACTGTTAATAGCAGCAGCAGAAGAGACTTGTGGATAATCAGTTACAATGACTTACAATCCTTTGTTTAGTGATCATTCGAACTCACAGCAGCACTGAAAAAAGTGAGTTACAACCATTTATAACAGTTGCAGCATCTCAATGATTGCATCATGCTTGGAAACTGGCCATATGGTGGCATCCCTGCATGCTGTGATCATCTTTTGCAACCTTCCCTTTGGTCTAGCAGTTAAAGTGTTGGCCTAGAAACCAGGTGGTTCTGAGTTCTAGTCCTGCCTTAGGCATGAAAGCTAGCCTAAGTGTTTTGGGGCCAGCCAGTCTCTCACTCTCTCAGCCCAACCCACATTAAGGGATGTTAATGTTACTTATAAACTGAGTTACTTATAAAGCAAAGTAATGTTGGTAAAAATAAAATAAATACTTAAATAGAAGTAAATACCTTGGGATACATCTGTCAAAGTAAAAATGGGCAAATAGGAGATAAAAATACTTTAAAATACTTGAAAAACAATCACACTTGTTCTTCTAAAGGGTTACTGCAATTTTCAGCTTTTTCTGAGGAAGGTTATGCAAATTCCCCAATTTTTGCTTATTTGATTTCCCACCTTTCTACAGAACACAGTACTCACAGGCAGAGAACCATAATTTTAATTCAGAATAGAAAATTAAAGTTACATACATTCTATATGGAATTTCCCCATCCATATATATATATATATATATATACATACATACATACATACATACATACATACATACATACATATACATATATATATATAATATATACATAATATATGTATCTTTGTATATGTATGGTATGTATGTATGTATGTATGTATGTATGTATGTATGTATATGAATAAATATATGGCTTCTGTATTGTGTACAGAATACAACACAATACAGAAGCCTGATGATGGCAGATGAGATTCTGCTGAAACGTTGCTACAACTACAACTTTAAAAGCACTACAATGACGTGGGATAATATCCGAAGGAAGCTGAACAGCACACATGTAAGTACCCGCGACAACTTAAAAAAACATACACACACACACACACACATAAACTATCTGTGCAACCTCTCTTATGTACACAATATTTAAGCACTGCTTAACTCTCTTTTTTTAACATCGCTTTCCATTTCCCCCCGTTTTTTAAATTCTATGCATTCAGAGTTTCATTTTGCCAACAATTAAATGCCTCCTCATCACTTTAATATCTATTTTTAAAAAGATATCTGGGCAGCTTTAGTCTGAAGACTTAAAAAGGAAAATGGGGGCGGGGGAGCGAGAAGGAGAGAGAATTCTAATTTTCCTTCTCTATTACCTTGATGTCTATCCACTCCATTTCAATAAGAATGTAGGAATATTATATCAGAGAAGCGGTTAGTTAAATGCCTGCACCTTTTTTTAATGCTTCAGTTGCTATCCTAGTCAAGCGTATTTATTTCTTCTGGCGCTAAGTCCAAGCTGCAGTGTTCATACATCCATCAACTTTTTTTAAAAAAAAAAAGAAGAAACCAATCTCTTCCTTACCTCTCCACTTACCACTTTTGTGGTAACTTTGATTTCATCACAATACAAGGAAGTCAAAAATGTTGATAAAAAGTTTTCCTCCACAACTGTCTTTGTTTTTTTTTTTTGTTAAAAAAAATATTGTTCTCTTTATGATTCATAAAGTCTCAAGAGATGTACACAACTTCAGATAATGAACTACAATACAAGGAGTCTTGGGTTTATAATGATTCACTTAGTGATTGAAAAAAAAGGACTGATGAACATTTTTCACATGACAGTCACAGCATCTCTGTGGTCATGTGATCAAAATTCAGGCACTTAGCAACGGGTTCGTATTTATGATGGTTGCAATGTCCCAGGGTTCCCCTTTTGTGATCTTCTGACAAGCAAAGTCAATTCACAATGGTGTCACTAACAACTGCAGTGATTCACTTTACAATTGTGACAAGAAAAGTAATTAATGGGGAAAAATTCAAAATTCATTATCGATGATCTTTCTTGTCCACAGATATATTGGGCTCAATTTTGGTCATAAGTTGAAGATTACATGTATTAATTATTATGCTTTTAGGACATTATGCTTTCTATGTGTTTGAGGAAAAAGTCTAAGAAATACAATTCATATATTTTCATTAATAAAGCAATTGCACTTAGACTTATATGCCACTTCGCAGTGCTTTTATAGCCCTCCCTAAGCAGTTTACAGAGTCAGCCTCTTGCCCCCAACAATCTGGGTCCCCATTTGAACCACCTTGGAAGGATGGAAGGCTGAGTCAACCTTAAACCGGTCAGAATTGAACTCCTGGCAGTGGGCAGAGTTAGCCTGCAACATGACATTCTAATCACAGCACGTTATGAATGGATGGATGGATGGATGGATGGATGGATGGATGGATGGATGGGAGGGAGGAAGGAAGGAAGGAAAGTAATAGAAATAGCACTTAGACTCATATACCACTCCACAGTGCTTCACAGCCTTCTCTAAGCAGTTTACAGAGTCAACCTATTGCCCCCAACAATCTAGGTCCTCATTTTACCAACCTCGGAAGGATGGAAGGATGGAAGACGAGTCAATCTTGAGCTGGTCAGAATCAACTTACTGGTAGTAAGCAGGATTAGTTTGCAATACTGCACTTTAACCTCTGCGCCATCAAGGTTCTTCCAGTATCCCCTCTGTCATAATTTATGTTTATAAATTGTCATGGTGCAGACATCTGTATAAAAAGGTAATCCAGCTCATGACTATCTTGTCTTTTTTTTTTCTTTTTCTAATTTTTAACATTTTTTGGCCATTTGATATCCATCAATGTTTCCAGAAGAAAGGAAGGGCTGGAGAATGTTGGAGTCCTTGGGTTGGACATTCCATCTGGACCACATTTGTATTTCTTACCAAATGTTGCTCAGGGACAATTTGTAACTGTGACTTTTACCAGTGTTTGTCTTTGGAGAGTTGGTTTTGATTTTTTATATATTCTACAGTTTAGATTCAATTTGAAATGAGGCATTTTAACATTTTAGAGCTATTTTAGGGATAGCCATTGTTGTGTTTAATTATCTTGAGCATTATATAAGGAATGTTTTCTTTCTCAAATGTCCTATTGTGATCTTATTGCAAAGAAAAACTTTGCAAAACAAAAAACACCCCAACATTGTCTCTGGTTTACTTGGTAACATGTGATTCTGAAAATTAGAAATATACATGCCTGGACAGATTTGCAAATTTGTAGATTTAATAGATGATAGTGTTTATCAGACTTTATGTCAGCATTTTTAAAATTGTTTCTTAACCCAAGTCTCTGTGAATAGGTTGGGTCACATAACTTGAGAGAAATTCAAGTATATTTGCTGCACAATTAGGGATTATAAGTGGCATGCAATCAGCACTGAGATGATCCCACAGTGAACCAGCCTCGAACTGTTTTCAGCTAAATAAATGCATTTTGTGGCCTTCCTTTTCTAGTCTGCTTTCTTGGGCTCAAATTAAATCTGAATTCCTGATTATCCAAATGTTTAAGATGTCCTTCAGGCTTTGTGGCTAAATTAGGCTGCACTGTATATTTGATTGTAATGAGATTTGCAACAGTCTTCGCATCTGTGAAACAAACTTTTTTCCCCTCCTTTGTCTTCTAAAAATAAAAAAAGTAAAAGAGCAACAATCCTGAAGTTACTTCCTTAGCCATGGTGGTGAAACTTGCAAGTCTTTGTTCATGACAGCAGTATCTGTAATGACTCATGTTGGTTCAAGACATTATGTTTTTAATTTAAAATAAACATTTCTTTTTAATGACATTTCCATTTGGAATTATTGCTTAAAATCCTAAATATGAATGCTGTGCTTAGGGCTTGGCTGAGCTATTGTATTTTATGCCAAATTATTCAAGTCCACTGAATGAGTAGAGCTGTATTTAAACCCAGGTTTTGACTATTTCCTTTTTGGTGTTTTGCTGTGTAGAACAAAATATCAAATGACCATTGATATCTGATGCAGAATAAGTAAATATGACACCTCTCTTTCTTTTTCCTCCTTTCTGGAAGCAGTTAAATATCCTATCTTTTAGAGCAGGAATGTGGCACAAAGGCAACACAGTCAGATAATCAATAAGAGTCCCTTTATTACTTCCAACTTTGCCCCCAATGTCCTGGTTACCTTCTGGCTGGAGAAAAACTCTCCCAGGAACAGCCTTTGGCTGCAGANTGGTTACCTTCTGGCTGGAGAAAAACTCTCCCAGGAACAGCCTTTGGCTGCAGAGAATCAGGTCCAAAACATGGTCAACAAAAACTATAAGTCCAATCAAGGCAAAATGAGGTAATTAGTTTGGCAGGGCAGGAGCAAGAATTCCATATGTGAAGGCATGGCAAAACTCACATGGTTGGGAAGACTCCAGGAACACAGATAAGCAACAACAACACAGGATAAAGTCACATTTGCTCCCAGCAGCTGCCGCAGTCAGCATTCAGTTCTTTTAAACTCTCTTCCCAGGTGTGCCTAATGAAGGGAATCAGGGCCCTTTCCTCCCCCGTAAGCCATACAACCCATGTTGCTCTCTTCTCTGTTCCTCCCTGCATTCCCTAGGATGAAGAGGGGGCAGGCCTGGGTCTTCCTCTGAACTCCCTCTCCCTTGTTCTATCTCTTTCCTGCTCTGCCCATCTGGACTTTGCTCTTTCCTAGTTTCCTCCTCAGCCAATGGAGCCACACTCCCATTCCCTGTCAGCTGTTCATCTTCCTCCTCAGATTCAGATTCTGACAGGGGCATGACATGGGGTGTGAAACTCAAGGCCTGAGGGCCAGATCCGGCCATCAGTGCCTCTGCCAGCAAAAACAGAGGTTTTCATAAAAGTGGAAGCTTTCAGAACAAGGATGGTAGGAGTTAGATAAATCAACACAGAACATGTCACCCTGTATGAATTCCATGTATGATTCACAATGAGTGAGTTGAGGCAATGATGGTTTCTTCAGCAAGCCATGGTTAGCCAGGCAATGGCTTAGCCTAGTGTGGGAAGCCAATCACATTTTCCAAGCTCGAGAAGGAAATGCTAATGTTTGAACATGATGCAGCAGATGCGCCTCAGATTTAATGACATGAGCAATATAGAAAATGATATCTCAAGCAATAGATCACTAGTTTTCCTCTAAAGTAACAGATAAAATGACTTTACATCAACAAATGTGAAGTCACGCCTCTAATGTGGTGCTGATGTCTAACAATTGTTATCTAGCAGGTTTCAGGTTGCTTTAACTTTAGGTATTACAAGCTGTAAATCTGTTCTCTCTCTTTTTAAAAAAGTCTGGCAGACACAACTGTATGCATTGCTAATTTTCTTATCTACTGTAACCTGAGCTGCACCATTTTCATGTTCACTGATTCGTCAGGTGAAACAATCGAGATAATATTGCCTCCTTTAATTAACTTTAATTTGAAATGACTCTCTGATGCTTCTAATAAACCCAGTGTCATGGAGCAGGTTTGAATAGGTGTGCTAAGTGGAAATTTTGAGTAGTTCAGAGAACCTGCAAATCCCACCTCTGACTGGAGATTTTACAGTATCCTTCCCCTGCCATGCTCACAAAGCCATGCCCACAGAACTAGTAGTAAAAAAAAATGAATCCCACCACTGATAGGTGTGTGTGTGAGAGAGAGGTGGGGGGAGGGAGGGAGAGAGACCAATCTCTGGAATTAAAACTTTATATTGTTCACTAAGCTTTCATTAGCATCTGCTAAAATCGTCAGAGTGTAAAACTACCATTAAGGAGATATGTGCCATTATATAACATTAACCAATGGCCATTGTGTACATGACTTTGACATCATTCTCTCTAGTTCCCTCCCTCATCAACAGACTTCCAACTATTTTTATTTATTTTTATTTTCTCAAACTATTTTTAGAATACTTGGTAATATATACATATACATAATGCATATACATATGTATATGCATATACATACACACACAAAATATGTTAGGATTCTAATGTATGCATTGGCTCATATTGGAGGTTGAAGCATCAAAAAACAAAAGGAAAATATCACATATTTTTATGGTGTGTGTTCAGAACTCTTCCACTGTAACAAAGTGCAGTCATGTTTATGGGTGTTTGGTGGCTTATTAACAATGGACTTAGACCCTGCCTCTAGCTGCAATGTAACTCAAGGCCCCAATATTACTATTTTTTGAATCTCCTCCCTCCTTTAAACTCTTCTGGTACTCTTGCTGAAAACTGGCAGCTCAAGTTCCACTCATTTTGAAGCAGGAAACACGCAGCAAAAGCCCTAATGGACACCTTAAAATGGGTTGAACACTTTTAATCAATTAGGAGCTCCAGGGGACTCTAGTCTAGAATTTAACCATCTCTGGTGATCTTGCCTCCTTCATGTCTTTTGCAAAGCCAATGGGGTTGTTGCCCTTTCCTCAAAAATGTTAATTTAAGATGCTTCAGTAGAGATGCCAAGGCTGACAGCTCCTTGCTCTAAAGATAAGATTAAGTGAGGAGGTTGAGAAAACCAAACTCACGTTCCCTTCCCTCTTCCTTCCTTCCTTCTTTCCTTCCTTCCTTTCCTTTCCTTCTTTCCTTCCTTTCCCTCCTTTGTTTTCATTCCTTTCCGTTTTTCCCTTCCCTCCCTCCCTCCATTTCTTCCTTCTTTCCTTCCTTTCCTTCTTTCCTTCCTTTTCCTCCTTCCTTTTCCTCCTTCCTTTCCCTTCCTTCCCTTTCCCACATGTGCAAAGGGAAATTCAGTGGCAGCTTCAGCCTCAGTTTTTGAAAGAGGCAAAGCTGCTTCAATTTCCCAAGCTAGAAAGAGTAAGGAATCCAGCAGGCCAGGCTGATCTTGATGCCTGCAAAATGTTTGCATCTATCTACGTAGCTCCAAAGAGGCTGAATGGCACAGAAGAGTGTCGGGTTGAGTTTTAAAATGCCACAAATAAGAGATTTATGGATTTGCCCCCTAAATGCATTATTTTAGCTTGACAGCATTAATCATTCATGCTTCCTTCTTTCATTTTTCTACCTGCAATGGATTATTGGAACAGAAAATAACAACGGGAAGGCTACAAGCGGTATCAAAATGTCAAGTTTGTACTTACAGTTGTACGCACGTCGACGAGGTCAACAGCCTCAATTACTTGTATATGTACACAGTGGTACTACATGAAAGGTTATGTCACCTGCAGCTATTTTCTTGCAGATTTAAATAGGACTCATATTCAACTGTACATTCAGCCACTGACATGGAACATGGACTTGTAAAATACTATGAACTCCCATGGCAGGACCTAAAATATGAACTGGGTGATTGCAAGGTGTAGCTGTGGGCAATCCCACATATCATAGCAGTGTGAGTCCTTTAAATTACTTTGTCTTATCCCTGACCTGTTATTTTCATTTAAACATAAGCTAGAAATGATATCGGAGGATTTTGGCTTTGTACATTTTTTTCCTGTTTTGACCAGAGGGAAAGTAGCAAAGTCAACCTTTTGAGCAAAAAAAAAAAAAGGCATTTACAAATTTTCTTCAAAATCTATTTAATGCACAATTTGTTACTTTTACAGATAAATAGTACCCTACTGATTTTGTAATAGATAGATTTTATTTGGCTGGTCATTATAAACTCTAGGGGGTGACACCTCCATTTCAAAGCCATTGAGCCAGCGTTGTCTGAAGATATTTCTATGGTCATGTGGCCAGCATGATGTCACGGAGCTCTGTTATCTTTCTATTGAAGTGGTACCTATTTCTCTATGCGCATTTCAGTGCTGGTATTCGAACCAGAACCGGTTCGGCCTGGTTCTGCTGAGCTGGTAGCGGCGATGAACAGCGGAGACCAAACCTGTTCTCTTCACTGCTCTGCTGTTTTGACCCACCTGCCCATCTGGGCTCCCATACTCACCTTCATCCTCTGCTTTTGAAGTGCAGCTGCTTTGTGCAGCACAGCAGTGTCGCACGGCAGCTGCTGAAGCGACCAGGAGAGTGCAGGCTTGCAGGAGGCGAGTTGGAATGCCTCTGCAGCTGCGCAAAGTGCACATTTGGTGCACGGATACATGCAAAGTGTGTGCACGCCCACCGAACCGGCGGTAAAACTTTTTGAATCCCACCACTGCCTCATTTGTGTGCTTTTGAACTGATAGGTCAGCAGGAGTGAGGATAGGAGCTCACCCCATTATGTGGCTCTCAGGATTCGAACCTGGGCTGCCGGCTTTCCACCTGACAAACCCAGCATCTTAACTGCTGAGCCACCATGTCACCCTTATTAGAGACATAAATATACCTAAAACACACATATGGCCCATATGTCTAAAATGTCATCTAGGCCTTTTGTAAATTAAATGGGTTGATTGAGGCTGTAAAAAATTATAGAGATTAGATTCATTTGCCACATAGGGTATAGAATGAACTGTGGAGTTAAAATATCTTTCTAATGAGATTAAAGAATAACTCTGAAGAGCAAAAATCAACACGTCTCCCCAAGATCAACAAAATATTTGGTGTTTTGTTTTGTTTCCAATGAAAAAATTAATCCCACATTATCTGTATCCTACTCACTAATATATGAAAAGTTATAGGAAGCATCTTGATCAGTGAAACAAAAAACAAAAACAAATCATAAATGTACACACAGATAAGATTTTTGCAAACAGGATTCAGATTTGTTTGTTTTCATCAGAATAACTACAGGCAACCCTTAAAGGAAAAAAAATATGTATCTAGGGATAACCAATAGAGAGACAGAACGATTGATAAGATATATTTAAGATTATTTCATTACTATATTCTTTGACAAGATAAACCATATTTCCCCAAATATTATAAGGGCACCACAACATTAAAGCTAAGTTACTATTGATACCAGGATTGCTGTAATATTGGTAAATACTTTTTTCCAGTTGGCTTAAGAATAACTTCATCTTTTCTTAAAGTCTTCATCTTTTCATAAACTCCGAGTATTATAACAACTTCCAAGATCTCACATTATGTCTCCAGGAAGATTGTTTAAACTGCTAGTTATTCCACCTATCTGATAGGCCCCTCCCCCCAAATCTAACGTTCAATAATAAAAAAATGTGTAGTATATGATCGCTATAGTAATTAATACAAACTAAACATAACAGAAAAGAAAGGAACCTAACTAGTAAACAGTCCATACAATATCCATTTGCATGAACATGGAATTAGTCCAAATCGTTGGGCTATAGCCACTGAAATAGTATCTATACTTTTATGTATACTTAATTCAACATACTGTTATTTCAACAAAAATATATACCCAGGTATTTTTTCAGTCTGTGCATTTTTTAAATCCCAGTTTCTTATTAATCTATTGTGAATTCCAGAGACAGCAAGTAGATTTTTTTTTCTAATTGGTAATATCAAACTAGTTATGTATTGCTGTATAACTTCAATTACTTTTTGTAATAACAATAATTATCCAATATTATTTACAAAAATGATTATTAATGCTGCTCAGCTGTCAGTAGAAGATCACATTTGAACCCAGGGCTGAACTGAGGGTCCTTGTTGTTCTGTGAACTTAGTTGTTTTTCTGAAGATGGCTTCATTACTCAGCTAGATTACTCATCAGTGATAGCAACCAAGCTGAGAAAGCACCAAGGACCCCACAATTATAAATTATCAATAATGATTATTATTGATAATAATCCATAGTTTCATTAGCATCTATAAATTACATTCCGTATCAATTGCCACCACACCCTTAATCTCTTAGATTGTCTAATGAGAATATAAACTATGAGCTATGAGAATAGTTAACACTCAAGAGTCATAGGAGTAGAGGTGTTATTAAACAGATTCTGACCAGTTCTGGAGAACCAGTAGCGGATATTTTGAGTAGTTTGGAGAACCAGCAAATCCCACCTCTGACTGGCCCTGCCCCCATCTATCCCCTGCCTCCCACTGAGTCCCAGCTGGGTCTCCTTTTGTTGCCCTGCACAGGAGAACAGAGCTGGAAAGCAGGTTAGTGGGGTGGGGAGGAAATGGGGATTTTGCAGTATACTCTTCCCCTGGAGTGGGGTGGGAATGGAGATTTTATGGTATCCTTCTCTGCCACGCCCACCAAGCCACACCCACAGAACTGGAAGTAATTTCTTTTTAATCCCACCACTGCATAGGAGGAATATTTGATGTGTGCAACAGTATAACTTAATGAATTGAGAAAGAGAAGCATTTACTGACCATTGGGTTAAAATTTCAAATTATAATCCAAAAGAAAAAAATTGATGGAAACCCATATCTTATTAGAACGCTCTGCATAAATTCAATCTGAACCATATCAAAGACATTTTCAGCATCTAATGAGATTCAAACAGCCAATTCTAATTTACCTGTCCAGTTCGAATTTACCTGTCCCAAATATCGATCAGCAGCCAAGTGCTTCTCTCAAGAAGACACGTCAGGAAAATAATCTGTTTTAAGATAACTTGCGCAAAACCTTGTGTTTTGAAATCATCTTGATCATCGTTCCTATGTTACAGTAGTTTGCAACTTTTAAAGGAACGCTTCTCTCAATTCTGTCACAACAGGAAGGGAAGAACATGAGATATTTTAAAAAGTAAAGTTTGCTTTTCTCCTGCAATAATCTCCCTTCACAAGGAGTTCACTTGTGAAGCCTGACTTTACTGATGAGAAGAGACAGTTATAGCTTTGGCCTTAAGAAGTTTTGGGTCGTGCTGGTTTTCTCTTGAAGGTCAAGTCCATAGTTTCTCTAGTTACTCATTTTGTGCTGCTCAGTTTGCTGAGTTGCCTTTTCTGTTTCTTTTACCTGTTGGTGCTGTGACTATAATAATAGCATTTCTGTTTGAAATAAAGAACTTTGTAAATTTCTTTAGTCAAAAGGTAATTCTTTCCAAGTTGCCAGAGAGATGGATCCCTTCTGGTTCCCTTCTGGTTCCTTCACTACATTTGGGGAAGAGAAACAACTTGTGGGAACCCATCGCCTGCCTTTGAATTAGACACCCCAGTGGGTGTGAGCATGCATAGATTGTCTGAATGATGTAGACATAAGGAACAGCTCCAGCCCCTTCCAAGTCCGTTATTCTGTTATCCTGATGACTTAATAGCATCCCCTATCAAAAGCTCATTTCACTCATTCCCATCTCCATAAAGAAAAAGAACTTGAGAAGAAATTAAGAATTCTCAATTTACACTAAGAATAAATGAATTATGAGATTAAAAAACCTGATGGAATTAAAACAGTACCCTGAAGTCCCACTGCTGTTTTTCTGTTCCTTGCTTCTATCGGAATTATTCTTATTACATTTTGGGGGAACAAACATGGCATGTATTATCAAAGGTACCAGGTAGGTTGAAGGTTGACATCAGCACAACCCTGTGACAGTGTCATAATTTTGTCCAAAAGATTCAAGCACTGGCAAAATACCTTTGGAAGCCCTTTTCATTCATGATAGCCTCTTTTTCTGGTCTATATGAGTGATCCCATAACCTAACTTGGTGTTTTCCTAACAATGTGACATCAAGTAATCCTTGATGGCTTGATTTAAGGATCACATGTCTGCAAATATCTCTCACTCTTCTCATTATTTTGGAAGAAATAAAAACATGCATACCTATCTTCCCAGTTTGGGTACTTTATGTAAATCCTAGAATTTAGCAGAACCCAAACTTTTAAACTCTTGAGCAGAAGGTTATGCCCCATATTGATCTCAAAAATTTCTGGGGATGTGTGGATTCCACAGTTAGCTTATCTTTTGATATTATTGCAACATACTGTCCATATTTCTCAGGTCCTCCTCCCCCTTATCATTGCTTAAAGTAGATTAGGGACATATTTGCAAAAGGTTCTTTTCAATTCCCTCCCTCCCAGGTCTCCCCAAGCTACCTTTTCCCAAAATAGTTGCTATTAAATATGCTGTACGTCAATGCAGCAGTGAGCTGGTTAATTTTGACTGGATATTATGCTATATAACCATTTGGCATTTAACTTGAAAAATGACTTTCTGCTTCACCTGTCAGCAGCCCCGTTCTCATCAAATAAGTGACTGAGAAAAATTTTCAAATTTCAATTTCCTGATGCTATTAGACACTACTTCTTCCATACTTAAACAGTTTAGCAGCGCACGGATATGTTTTTGGTATTCATGCCGTGCGTCACCCTACATGCCACTACAATGGCTTTTTTTTTGTTTAAAGGGTAAAGAGATGCATGGATCTTTATCTTGGGGTTAGAAAAATGCATTGCGGGAACATGGCAAATCAGGTTTTTGAATACGGTTCTAACATCCTACTATAACCCCTATGCAGTGCTGGGAATTTCAACTATTTGGTGGCTTTGGCTTTTGGGAAAGCATATGCTACGATGCAAAGCATGGCCCACAACTCGATTCTGAAGCACTGTTGGCTCTTTTGGGATGGCAACTTCCAGTATAGGAGAAAGAAAAGCTTCGAACCAAAAGCCTACTGTTCTGTGCTTCAAACATGCCACTCAAAATAAATGCATGCTATTTCAAGCAGTAAACAATATTTTGATTGAGGAACTACCAACTCAGACAAACAAGCAATAAACAATAGCCTAATCATGGAACTATTAAGAATACTACCAAGAAGGCTGACAGCGCAAGCCACTTGTATATAAATGGAGAGGAAACTTCAGTAAGTGTACCTAAAGGCAGGACAAGAAGCAATGGATAGAAAACCAATCAAGGAGAGAAGCAACTTAGAACTAAGGAAAAATTTCCTGATAATGACAACAATTAATCAGAAGAATGGCTTGCCTTCAGAAGCTGTGAGTGCTCGTAATAATAAAGAAGATATTGATATGTGCTGAAATGGATAGATTGACTCTGGAATTAAAAAATAAGGATGAGATAGAATACTACAAGATATGGAATAACCTTTATCAATGGTGGGAAAAGAAAGGAAGGACCCAGAATAAAAAATAAACCGGATTTATAGAAGGAATAATTACAGATAAAAATTAACTGAACCAATCCATAAATGTATGTAAAATATGTATTATATATTATAACATGTATGATAAGAAGGAATGTCAGGATGATCACACTGTGTCCAATGTTTTAATAATTTAATCAATAAAATATGTTTTTTAAAAAGGAAGCTGTGGGTACTCCATCATTGGAGGCTTTTAAAAAGAGACTGGATATAGCCACTTGTTTGGAACAGTATAGAGTCTTCCTCTTCAGCAAGGAGTTGGAATAGATGACCTCCAACTCTGTTATTCTGTGTTCTAAGCTGGGACAACCAAAAATTCACCTTTTCAATCTATCCATTAATTTCAGCTTGAGAGCAAGGTGAACACTTAGGACTTGGTCCATGAACAAAATCAAGCAGTTAAAATGACGTTAACTTTTGTGAGATAGTACCCATCATGTTTTATTCAATCATTTTGCTTAATTGTATTCACATTTATGTTCCAGACAAATAGCTGAAGCTCATTATTTAAATCACTGTTTTGATTCTAAATGTATTTATGCCTCCTTACCTGACCAGAAAGATGTTGATTAGTCTTACTCATCTGGAATTTCTGATGTATAGTTTTGTAAAATTAATTATTATATGGCCATTTGGTAAGAAATCTAATCCCCAGGACAAAGACAAACACAGGAACTAGTCTGTACTAATTAGATTTTCCATTTTATGTCATTTGCTATTGTATTGATACATGTGATAAACATTTTTTCTCAGAAAGGAAAACAAATATAACTGTGCATAAAATTTCCTAATTCCACCTCAATGCATTGTTTTAGTTAGACACTGAATGATAGGGCTGGAAGGGATGTTTGAAGCCTCTGAACTATGGTGCTGGGGAAGACTCCTGCGGGTCCCTTGGACTGCAAGGAGATCCAACTGGTCAGTCCTAGAGAAGATCAACCCTGACTGCTCTTTAGAAGGCCAGATCTTGAAGATGAAACTCAAAGACTTTGGCCACCTAATGAGAAGGAAGGACTTGCTGGAGAAGAGCTAGAAAAGATTGAGGGCAATAGAAGAAGGGAATGACAGAGAATGAGGTGGCTGGATGGAGTCACTGAAGCAGTCGGCATGAGCTTAAATGGTCTCCAGAAGATGGTAGAAGACAGGAAGGCCTGGAGGAACATTGTCCATAGGGTTGCAATGGGTCGGACACAGAGGTGGTATTCAGCTAGTTCTGACGGGTCCTAGAGAACCGGTAGGAAAATTTGGAGTAGTTCGGAGAACTGGCAAATACCACCTCTGATTGGCCCCGCCCCAATCTATTCTCTGCCTCCTGAGTCCCAGCCGATCAACTGATTGGCTGGGTCTTCTTTTGTTGCTCTGCACAGGAGAACAGAGCTGGAAAGCAGGTTAGTGGGGTGGGATGGAATGGAATGGGATTTTGCAGTATCCTTCCCCTGGAGTGGGGTGGAAATGGGGATTTTGCAGTATCCTTCCCTTGCCATGCCCATTAAACCATACCCATCAAGCCATGCCATGCCCACCAAGCTATGCCACGCCCACCAAGCCACACCCACAGATCCGGTAGTAAAAAAATTTGAATACCATCACTGGTCATTCACGACTTTGCGACTAACAACAACAGTCCAACCCTCTTCTCAAAGCAGGAGACTAACACTGGAGATTTTCAAGAAGAGATTGGACAACCATTTGTCTGAAGTCTTCTGCTTGGAAAATGGGTTGGATTAGAAGACCTCCAAGGTCCCTTCCTTCTCCATTATTCTTTTGTTCTGTGGGTTTTCAAACTGCAGAAAAGGTTGCTAGTTTTCTTTAGAAAGGCCCATGTTTGCTACCTGTGGCTATGAAAAACCACCATTGGTGTTCAGTTGAAATTAAACATACATACATATGCACAAAACTGCACTTGTTATGATCTGTGTCTTAAATTGCTGAGTCCTCATCCTTTCCTGTTGTGACTGGTGTTTATAGAACAAAAAATAATAATTCAGAATGCTTTGGCCATCATAGTTTATATGCCATTCCCTAGAAATTAACTTAGTATTGAAAAATGATTTTGCAGCATGATTCCAGCGTCACTTAGTCCCATATGTTTGGTTTAATTATCTGGTGAGTTGCAGTGGATATTATAATTTTTCCCCCTGCTTTCTTTCTGTATTCATGTTTTTTTCCCTTCTTTTTTAAGGAGGACTTTGATAATCAAGCAAATCATTTAAATGATTTTTTTTTTCTTCTCTTTCTTTCTGGGAATTCTTCGGCAAATGGTGCTTTTTGCACAATAACCATTACAAAATTGCCTCCCTGCTATTTGATTAATTTAGCTGTCCCACATTTTTATATGTACTCTGAATCTGATTTGTTTTTAAGGAAATTAACAAAACAAATACCGAAGTGCAACAAACTTTAGGAAATGCACCAAGCAGGAGGGAGAACAGGCCCTTTTAAAATGGGTTTCAAACATCATTTTAATGATATTGAATCTGTGCTCAAATGCTGCTTTTATCAGATACCAAATAGAATCTCACTGTTTGCCATGGTATTTAATTATTCCTCACTTCCCTGAGCAGTGAAAAACTCAGGGCTAAACTTATCGTAGCAGGTGAGTATTCAAGATTGTAAGTTTGTTTATTTCAAAGATTTCTGCTCTCTTCTTTCAATGGATCCCAGACTATCTGGCAAAAAGTTAAAAAATTAATGAAGGAAATGAGACCAAATAATTCAGATGCCTTGAAATAAAATAAAAAAAAATGCTATAAAAAAGTCAACAAATTGAAAGTAATAGGAGAAGAATGAACAAGTCTACAAAAATGATATATAAATGTATATATAATGATATATATCTGTTGAGAGAATCCTCAACTTATGATCACAATTGAGCCCCAAACTGTTGTTGTTAAGCAAGACAGCTAAGTTTTGCCCCATTTTACAGCCTTTCTTGCCCCAGTTGTTAAATGAATTATTGCAGTTGTCAAGTTAGTGACATGGTTGTTAAGTGAATCTGGCTTTCCCATTGATTTTGCTTGTCAGAAGAATAGAATAGGATAGAATAGAATAGAATAAGAATAAAGAATAAGAATAAAAGAATAAGAATAGAATTCTTTATTAGCCAAGTGTGATTAGACACACAAGGAATTTGTCTTGGTGCAAATACCCTCAGTGTCCATAAAAGAAAAGATACAATCATCAAGAGCCAAGAATCATAAGGATAAGAATCATAAGCCACTTAATGACAGTCAAATCAAATCATACTAGGAAACAGTCAGTATAAATCTTAAGGATACAAGCAACAAAGTTACAGTCCTACAGTCACAAGAGGGAGGGGATGGGTGATAAGGAGTGATGAGAAGATTAATAGTAATAGTAGGGCAGAGTTTGTAAATAGTTGAACAGTGTTGAGGGAATTATTTGTTTAGCAGAGTGATGGCTTTGGGGGGGGGGAACTGTCCTTATCTCTAGTTGTTCTGGTGTGCAGGGCTCTATAGTGTTATTTTGAGGATAGGAGTTGAAACAGTTTATGTCCAGGATGTGAGGCATCCGTAAATATTTTCACAGCCCTCTTTTTGACACGTGCAGTATACAGGAACTTGATGGAAGGCAGGTTGGTGGTAACTGTTTTTATTGCAGTCCTAATTACTCTCTGGAGTCTGTGTCCGTCCTGTTTGAGTTGCAGAACCAAAACAGACAGTTATAGAGGTGCAGATAGTAGAAGGTTGCAAAAGGGAATCATATGACCCTGGGACACTGCAACCGTCATAAATACGATTGAATTCCCAGGTGTCTGCATTTTGATTATATGACCATGGGGATTCTGCAATGGTTGTAAGTGTGAACCCTTTTTCTCCAAGTGGAATTGTAGCTTCAAACAGTCACTAAATGAACTATTATAAATTGAGGGCTACCTGTGTAAGTCTATCCAGGTACAGATTTCTGGACTTTCTTAGATGCTGGGACACCTAAAGATGAGATTCAGTGGAGGCATCAGCATGTAAGCAAGCACACGCTGGTATAGGCAGTTCTTTATTAATCCTACTCTTCAGATTGTAAAATCTGAACCGGTACATTGAACTGATTCCAGAAATAGAGTTGGAACAAATGCAATTGCTAAACCAAAACAGCATTAAGAGCATTCCTAGTACATAATCCAGTTTTAGACATATTATAGCAATAGCACTTAGATTTATACACTGCTTCCCAGTGCTTTACAGCCCTCTCTAAGATGTTTATAGAGTCAGCCTATTGCCCCCCAACAATCTGGATGTCAGGGTTCCAGAAAAACCCAACTCCAATTAAAAACTCCAAGACAAGCATTTTTCAAAGTTCCCTTTTATTAGAGTAGGTAGACTGGCACATCTGGGAAATCTCAAATCTGAAAGTTCTGGATTTCCCTCCAATAAGTAAAATATTACAAATCCACCCCCTACTCCCATCATTCCATCACATGCCCCAATCACCATCCACCCCAATTTGAGATATCCCCTATACTCCTCCTCAGCCAGGTGCAGGAACAACATGACCTTGACTCTAATGAAGAATGTTATTATGTCTAACCACATATGCTCCATGAAATTCCCCCCTCCCATCTTCCCAGGCTCAAGAATTTGGAAACTTGGAAGCTTCTGGCACTAATATGTCTTCCAAAGCTGACACTGGATCCTCATTTTACCCACCTTGAAAGGATGGTAGGCTGAGTCAACTTTGAGCCTGGTGAGACTCAAACTGCCAAATTGCAAAAATATATCCAAATTATCTTGATCAACACTTCCATACCCAATATATTGCAGTCATCTAATTTGGACATTAATAGGGTAGGGATCCATGTCAATTTCACATTGTGGCTTGGACCCCAAACTGGCTGATGGAAAACATTTTGTAGTTCTGTAGCAACCTGGTCTACAAATGATAAAGACTGATCCAAAATTACAAAGACATTTCTTTGGAGAAGTACAATACTTATTCATCTTCGGTGGCTCATCTATCCTTCATGTATACCATAATTTTTGAAACAGCCTATACTTCGGGAATGGGAGAAAGGTTCAATTATAATAAATCAACTTTCTCAATCTTGGCAGGTTGGAAAACATGGAAATTGCAGTTCAGCTAATCTCCTATAGAAAATACCAGAGTAAGAAGGCTACAGTATATTTCTCTAGTTAATAACCTGATAAAAATATACTTTTAAAAGTTTGCAGCTAAAGCCCATCAGGACATTGGAGTTTTACAGGAGTGGTTTGACACTGCTTTCTTCCCAATCTAGATCTAGCCTATAGTGATGGTATTTTCTAGAAATAAAATCCAGAAAAATCTATATATTAACCAAATCTGAGCCTTCTGAGCTTCTGAACCTAGCTCAATTTAGGTGGATGCATTAAATGATTTACATTTTTGTAAATTAGATGAAACTCTGAAGCTTCTTTTAAAGAAATGTTTCTTTGTATGGATAAATCTATCAGTATGTTGATTTGAATGCTTTAAAGGCTTATTAAAATGCAAAGCAAAGAAACCCCCTGTCACTTTTGATAAATTTGATTTTCTGGGTCAAGAATAAGGGAAATTTAATGCTCATTGAGAGTGTATTAATTGTGGGTGTGAGTATCTTATGATCATTGTGTTTACACTTTTTGAACATTTTTTTTGTTCTGTCTATCAAAAGGTCATGTATGCTTCTATTTTATGTTAAAATTGAACTAGATCAAGTGATTCATTACACCAATACATCTATCTATTTGCGGATAAGCCCTATATACTCAATTTACCTAGAGGCTACTGAAGACAAAAGCTTTGGATTTGTATCATTTTTACACATATTGATTTTTGTTGTTGTTCAGAAAACACACAGGCTGATCTGGGTTTTGATCATTTTGTCAGGGGACGATGGGATTTGAAATCTAGCTTGTCTGGAGGCCATCTAATTGAGCCCTGTTCATTTGCACTGAATTTGGACATTCAATTCAGTGATTTAATATAAATACAGCCGACAAAGTTAGCTGTTAAAAGGAAGAACCAGATGGAAAGATGATTTACTAGGCTGAAACTTTAAGTGAATATTAATCATCAAAAAGAAACTTTGTGTAAATGAAGCAGGTTAAACCCCCGGATAGAGTGCGAGTGATATATGTGGGTCTGTTCCCACTGAAAATGTGGGTTCCTTCACAGCAAGTTAGCATATCCTTTCACTTGCAGCCAAATCTTGTTTTCAGCCAAAAACTGATTAGATTTTTAATGCTACGTTTTGTGTCAGTCACTAACAGCGGGAAGCTTTCTCTTATTATAAGATTTAAATTAACAGATTTTATTTACCACAATAGTTATCTCGAGACATATCACACTTCTGGCTAAAAGAGTTTTAAATTAGCAGCTTTTATTTATCACAATTCTATGCTCCTGGGCAATTGCACTTCTCCAGAATATTACTTACTTATTTACTCAGGCCATCAAGCCACACACACATGCACACACACACACATGTACACACACACACATGCACACACACACACACACATGCACACACTCACAATCAGATGGTGACAACTGACTCAGAAACAACATATCAAACTCCCAACAATGGAACAGCTCTTCAAAACTCTAGATTGTCACATAAAAGCATAAGAAATGGGACCAAATGCCACTGATTCAAATCAGTAAGTAGCTACATCAGCTTCCTGCAAGCAGAGAACCAATAAGTCATTTGTTCAGCGACACCACAAAACTTGTGGTTCTTGAAAACCAGTTCAAATAGGTTTCTATGAAAGTGAAATCACCTAATGTGGATATTGTGTGTTTGAAAACAGAGCTCACATCAAATACAGTTCCCTTTGGGCCATAAGCCTATCAAACTTTCTTTTCGTGTCTTGTAGAGAGTCCATTGAAATTTGTTGGCAAATCCTTAAACATCCTGCCAGTTTTTGGTTGAAAACAAAAAATAAGTATCTGAAAGTAAAGTCATTGGCCATCTCAAACATTTTTCCATTGTTTTTTCATTGTTCTGTTCAGATTTTTTCTGTATTTGTCTTCTCTAGATAGATGATAGATAGATAGATGATAGATAGATAGATAGATAGATAGATAGATAGATAGACAGACAGATAGAAGATAGATGATAGATAGATAGATAGATAGATAGATAGATAGATAGATAGATAGATAGATAGATAGATAGATAGATCAGGTACAACTTTGCTTGTTCCTGGATTATTTTTATTTGTAGAAGATAGAATTCATACTTGTATAGAAAATTTACAAAATGACAAATTACAGATCCTTCATAATAGATTCTTTCGATGTAGAATATTCCCTTTATGGTCCATCTTTACAGTTTCCAGAGTGTTTAAAACTGAACAGAACACAGCATCACAGGTGAAGACACTCAACTCCCACTTGGAAATAGCAGGTATTTCTTTCCTAGAAAAGAAAAAAATATCTGCTGTGAACCCCACATGGCATCAGGAAGGGCATCCAGACAGTAAATACTCGGTTCCATCTAGTCAGCCTGACTCTAAACTGAATTAAGGGATTATAGGATCGTAAAATACCTCACATACAGAAGAGAGGGAATATAGCATCTGCAGGAGGGCTCACATGGGGTGTGTGTACATGTGTGTGTGTGTTCAGATACAGAAAGTTATGGATATGGATATAGATATACATGTACATATATCAATCACTTGCTCACTTTCACAGTAAAATAGAGCATGACCATTTAGCTGCAAAACCAAACAGATCTCCTCAGTCTCCCCTTCATTTTCTTTTCTCCTTAGTTCATATGTAATAAAAAGCCACATTGCATCACTCAGATATTTACTGAAACTTGTGACTTCATTCCCACCTTTCCCAAAGATACAGCAAATAGTTCTTCGTGCACACAAACACACATGCACATTATTTGCTCTAAAATGCCCCTGAAAGAGAACTAAATTGCCAATAAAAGCTTGGTAATTGTATCAGCATGGATCAGAAAACATTTCTCAGAAATGATTAAAGGCTTTACAATCTGGAAAATGTTGCTTATGAGACTGTTCTGTACAGCATAGGTCCTACATTTTCTCTTGGTCACTTATTCACATTTTGGGTCATCATGAATGATGGTTCTACTATGGTTCCATACGTACTCGATCTACAGACCACTGAGTTGTGGTTTGGTTGAAGGAAATAGACAAGTTTGGGATAGGTACATGGAGCATAGAAGAACAGAGTTTAGCAGAATGCAGAATAACAGAGTTGGAAGGGACCTTACAGGTCATCCAGACTAACGCCCTGCTCAAACAGGAGATTCTACACCATTTCAGGCAAATGGCTGTCTGCCAGGGGTGGGATTCAAATTTTTCAACAACCGGTTCTGTGAGCGTGGGTTAGTCGGTGGGTGTGGCCAACTCAATGTCACTCACATCGAGACATGCATCTCTTCGCCTGGCCTCTCATGTCTGTGGGGATGCTGCAACAGTTGTAAGTGTGAAAAATGGTGACAAGTCACTTTTTTCAGTGCCATTGTAACTTTGAATGGTCCCTCCACACAAGCTAGGTACCAGCAAAGGAGGGAGAAAAAAAACTCCAGAGACATTCCTGAGACAGGAAGTCTAGTCCTGCCAATAATGTAAAAAGGGTTAATGGAGAGGCAGTTTCTGTAAGCAACACCAGAATGTTTCCTTCCTACCTTCCTTACAGGATTAGGCCAGGAATTTCTTCTAACAACCGGTTCTCCGAACTTCTTAGGATGTTGACAACCGGTTCTAGCAAATAGGTATGAACTGATAGAATCCCAGCCCTGCTGTCCATTCTCTTTTTGAAAGGATCCACTGATGAAGCACCCACAACTTCTGAAGGCAAGCCATTCCACTAGTTGATTGTTCTCATCATTAGGAAATTTCTCCTTTCTAGGTTGCTTCTCTCCATTTTACATTCATTGTTTCTTATCTTGCCTTCTGGTGCTTTGGAAAATAAGTTGACCTCCTTGTCTTTGTAAAAGGCCTTCAAATATTGGAACAGTGCTATCAAGTTTCCCCTAGTCCTTCTTTTCACTAGACTAAACATATCCTATTCCTGCAATTGTTCTTCGTGTGTTTAAGCCTCTCGTCCTCTAATCATCTTTACTGCTTTTTTCTGCACTCTTTCCAGAGTCTCAACATCTTTTTTTATATATTTTGTTGACCCAAACTGGATACAATATTCCAAGGGGGGTTATTAAAGTGGGTGTCAACTCTGAAGATGACCTGACTGAGGCTATATTGGAGGCTTCAGCATTACCACAATAGAGATGAGGGCTAGGGAGCGGGGAATAGAAATAGCTGGGGATTTGTAGCCAAAACAAAATACTTTGCCCTGGGAACCAAGGACATTCTAACAGTGATTGAAGAGAGGAGTGATATTACCAAGCAACTGGATAGAACCCCGATTGGACCATGTGACTGTTGGTTTGGGGTAAGGGGAAAACTTACTTTAAATTAGGTGAAAACTGCAGGAATTTTTAGAATTGGTTTTCACCAGCCTGTGCCAATATGATATATCCAATAAAACTGTTATTTGAGGAATCTATATGCCTCAGAGTTCTGTTTGCTATGGGTGTCTTACTTGCAACTCTGACATTGGGTTTGAGGAATTTCTTACTGATATATTGATTTTTTTAGGATGTATTTATAGTCTGTTTAGGGATTCTCCTTATAAAATAGCTTAAAACCCATTTGAAAAGGGAATCAAGTAATTCTACATAATGAATCCCACAGTTGATCCACACCTTCCCAACAGATGAATGGGTTGGAACTTAGTTATTTGCTATCTTTGCTACTTCCAGGATATACAGATGGGTCTTCATTGCTCCTTAGCCAAGAAATTGGGGCTGAACAATGCATGACAGCTTTGTTGGCTGGTTCAGTTGGTAAACTATATAGTAAATCAAATGAATCCCTATTACAGTCACATCATAGCATAATGTAAACTGCACAGGGCTTTGAGCTAAAAGTAGTCTGATAACCTAGTGTGTATTCCAAGACAGGGAAAAAAAAGAAAGAAAATAGAAGAAGGGCCAAACCATTTTCATGTTGACAAATTTGAAAAACAATGTTGTGGAAGATTACTCTTTTTAGATATCTGTGGAGATTTTCAGTCCAGCTCATGGTTGTCCCAAAATGCTTTCTTAAGGCAACCTTCAAAGGCAGTGGGACTTCCTTTGTTTTTCCTTGAAGACATTTTGCTTCTCATCCAAGAAACATCTTCAGAACTGAAGAAGCTTCTTGGATGAGAAGCAAAATGTCTTCAAGGAAAAAGGAAGTCCAATTTCCTCTCAAGAAAGCACCTTTGGGACTATTCCTTTTAGAGCATTAAAAAAATCTAGAAATCCATTTCAATTCCATTTAAACATTGATTCTCTTGTTTTGAATAAGAGATTTGGATCTTCAGAATACTTGCTATGAAGACCTTCCAGATCTCAGAAACTTTTCACCATAATTTCAAACAAGACAGGTTTTTGTAAATTAATAAGAATTAAATTGTACATTAATAGTTACATAGCCTTCTTTGTTCAGTTTCAGTGGTTCTACAAACATTTGACAGCCAAACGCATATATAGTATTAATATTTAAGGAAAAGTAAATTCTATTAAGCCACTGTTTGATAGATGCAGAAGTAGGTACTTATCTTTGAAATATTAAACTCCAGACATTTATACTCATAGGGGAAAAAAAGTTTCCTTTCATTTGGTGAAAATTATGTGCCCAGCACTGATAAAATATTAAATACCAATTTAAAAGATAAGTATCTTATCCCCTTTTTTATATCATAAAATATGTTATGGCGTATTTGAAGGCTAATATGCATGAGAATTTCCATATAATACTGTATTTACAAACTTTTCTGAAAGTTCCATGAATACATTTGTTAGTTGCTGGCTTTATGAATGTTTATTATTCCTCATAATGACTTCTTGTGTTTTCAATAATGCAAGATGGGAGGTGGATAAACAGGCCGTATTTCTGCAACAGTCCCTTCTTCGGATGCAGGATAAAGCTCTCTGTTAATTAACTGTCGATAGCCACTAAAACAGCACTACTTCTTTCTGCTCCTATTATATAAATTAATGTCAAACCCATGCAGTGTTTTAGGAATAAAATATGAGGAGAAAATACTAAACAAAACCAAACGCCCTACAGTCTTATCCCAATTTAACTGTGTAGTACCTTCAGCTTTTTTTTTACTTTCCCCCATAAATATTTTGTAAAGGTCCAAAGATCAAAAATGTTCAGCCAAATTTCAGGGCTAGCCTGCTCTGTGGAATGAAAAGAAAACACACATACAAGGGAATAAATGAGTGACAATTGAAATGAAAGTTGTCAGGAAAAGAGGAAAATCAGGGTTAGCAAGATAAAATGTATGGCCTTATCCACTTGTGGGACTGATCCAGCTTTCTATATGTATTCTTTTGGAAGGGAGGGAGAGGTCCCCTTATTTCATATTTCTTGGAAGAAGAAAGGGTTACTCTAAAATACTGCATTCCAATACTTGTTCCGGAGAAAAGTTTCATATTGTAATGATATTATATATGGGAAAAGTAGGAAGAGAAGGAGAGGAGGAGGAGGAGGAAGAGAAAATAAGAATAAGAATGAGGAGCAGGAGGGGAGGGGGAGGAGGAGGAAGAGAAAGAGAAAGAAAGAAAAGGAGAAGAAGGAAAAGGAGAAGGAAACAGAGAAGGAGAAAAAAATAAGACATTTTCAGCTATGAGAATTGCAATTCCCCATTCAGAATATCAGAATATGTGATGTTTTCAGTTCTGAAAACCATGGAGCTCAATAGCTCCAAAGTGGTCATAACACCATTGCAAGATTTTTTTGTTCACTGTGTTTACTCCACAATGCTTATGCTAAAAGTTTTGGAAAGAAGAGAAAGTAAAGGCAAGAAAGATGGGTGAAAAAAAAAAACCCAACTATTTTTGCAAATGCCTTTAGATATAGTATTGATGTGTAAGGAAGCTGTTATTGTCTAGCTCTTTTTTCTTTTTTTTGCAATACATTTTTCCCTACCTGGCTCTTACTACAATTCACAGGCAACCCCTTGGGCACACATCATTGCCTTCTCTTCTATACCAAGAACTGATTGTCGAAAATAAAACTAATTCATAAAAAAGTGTCAAAATCCAATCAGGGCTCAAGAAAGAAATATTGTGATACCGATTGCCTGCAGTACTGGCTGTTCTTTTGGTGGCCTTACACTTCTTTTTAAAATAGAATCAGTTACTCCTCAAAGTCCACAACTTTGGGAAAGTCATTGAATTAAGACAGTAGTTTAGGAATAGAAATGTGCCACAAAATTAATCAAAATCAATGTGGATTAACGGGAAAGAAATGGGAGAGGTGCATTCTATTTGTTTTCAGAATTTTCTCTTTTTGGTGGGGGCACATTGGTAAGTTTCTTGGAGTCCTTGACTTACAACCATTCATTTAGTAACTACTTTAAGTTACACCAGCCTGGAAAGAGTGACACATGACGATTTTTCAAATCTGCAACCATGTCCCTATTGGAGTCTGAATCCAAGGAGGAAGACGAACAGCTGACAGGGAGTGGGAGTGTGGCTCTGTTGGCTGTGGAGGAAACTGGGGAAGGGCAAAGTCCAGCTGGGCAGAGCAGGGAAGAGGTAGAACAAGGGAGAGAGAGTTCAGAGAAAGACCCAGGCCCACCCCCTCTTCATCCTAGGGCATGCAGAAGAGAGCAACATGGATGCTGTGGCTTATGGAGGAGTAAATGGCCTGATTCCCTTCATTAGTCCCACCTGGGAATGAGAATTTAAAAGAGATGCATGTTGAGTATGGCAGTTGTTGGGAGCAAATGTGAGTTTATCTTGTGTTTTGACTTTGGTTATCTATGTTCCTGGCCTCCTCCCAACCATGGTGAATTACTATTGTTCCTTCACATCTGGAATTCCTTCTCTTGCCTGCCAGACTAATTACCTCATTTTGCCTTGATTAGACTTATAGTTACAGTTTTTGTTGACCATGTTTTGGACTTGATTCTCTGCAGCCAAAGGCTGTTCCTGGGAGAGTTTTTCTCCAACCAGAAGGTAACCAGGACTTTTATTGATTATCTGACTGTGTTGCCTTTGTGCCATACCCCGGGTCATCACAATTGCAATATCCCCAGAGTCATGTGATAAAATCCAGAAGCTTGGCAACTGACATGTATTTATGATGGCTGCATATCCCTTTTTGAGACCTTCTGACAAGCTAAGTCAATGAAGAATCCAGTTTCACTTAACTATGTTGCTAACTTAACAGCTGCAATGATTCACTTAACGACTGTGGCAAGTAAGGTCACAAAATGGGGCAAAATTCACTGAATAGCGGTTTTGCTTAGCAGCAGAAATTTAGCATTCGATTGTTATCATAAGGGAAAGATCACCTGAAGGTTGTTAAAGTCTGAGCTGTCATACAGAAAATCAAGTTACTCAGCTCAGCTTCTCTGGATATCAACCTGGGAATGAGTCCTTCAGGAGCCTCCTTTCAAATTCTTATCATTGCCATTTTTTTTTAAAAAAAAAAATCTTTTCTGGAGGACACTTGGAGATGGCTCCATCCTTCACATTGGATGATATTGCTTCTGCTTGGGAAAGGGGTTTATCATAACGGTAGAGTTGTCTCAGCAAACACCAGATCTTATACTGCAGTTTCCTTTTTGTTTCCCACTTTTCCGGCCCCCCAAAACCCACCACGGCTGCTTCTATTTTTTGATATCCTGGAAGTTTTCCAATTACTCCTTCTGTTCTCTTTGGAAGTGAATCATAAGGAGATCACACCAGAGTTGCAGTTCAACATTGTTAAGCTTATCAATATAATGTTAAACCCCTTTTTAGATAATTGCGGCTGTGTGAATATGCGACCAATTTGCACATAAACTGAGACTATGGTCTGGGGTGGGTTTTTTTTTTGTGTGTGTGTGTGTGTGTGTCTTTTTTCTCTTCACAAGACAAAAGTATATTCTTTGTGAGTTTTCATTTCCAGGCTGTTCCTTCTCAGGGATTCTACAGCAGGACCCTTTAACTATTGATTAGGATGTTATGTTACAGTGTGGCATCTCTCTCACCTGATAGATAGTTATGCAAACAAAAGTTCAATCAAAGGAAGCAACTTGTCACTGGGGTCTTTTGAAGCCAGTGAAGGATCTGTACTCTAGCAAAGGGATGTGGGTGGAAGCAGGGAGGTGAGGGAGAGAATAGAACTAGGACTAGGGAGATTCATGCATTTTCTTACCTGATGTATTTTTTAAATGGTTATAAAGTGAGATAAATCTGGGATATATGAAAAGCATTGGATTGCAATGGATGAAAAATGAAATTGTTTATTACAGGAAATCCCCATTTCAGTGTGATCAGAAATCATGTCCTTATTGGGATTCTTTAGCAGATGGCATTTTTCCATTGTTGAACAGTTCTTCTTCTCCTTCTCCTTTTCTTCTCCTCTTCCTCCTCCCTTTCTCCTTCAAAAAAATCTACATATTCTTCAACTGAACTCTTGTTGTTTCTAATTTGACCCTAAAATTTGAGTTGCACGCACTTAAACAAAAAAATGAACAATATTCCATATGACAATAGTTGAAGATAGCTACCACTGGGTTTCTTAATCTTTTTCTTGGTTTTCCTTATTTTGTTTTAATACACCTAATTTCAACTTTTCCCTGAAAGATTTTCTTATGCAGGTTGCTCATAATCTTTGTTGATGGCCTCTGGATAACTTCAGAAGAATTCTCAGGTTCTTCATAAACCTACAGAACAGGTCACGGCAATCCCAATGATTTGTGACCGAAATAAACTTGAATAATATCAGTATATGTACTTTTGTCAAACAATGCATTCACTCTTGCTAAAGTGAATGCATCTGATCTCTTCCCATACCATGGAGAAGTTCATCCTAACATCATTAAATCTGGTTCAGTTAAATTTATAGTGTGAAATCTGGACCAGTTCTCTTTCTGGTCAGTAAATCTTGTCTCTACATTTGAAAGGATTAGCAGCTTTTCCCAATCAGACATGGCCTGCAAACAATAAGTTCATTGTCTATTGTCCCAAGAAAGCTACATGTCACATCATCTTTTAATTGTTTTTGGTAGTTAGGAATGCACAATTGGTTTTATTTTCATAACAGAACATGTACATTACTCTCTTGCCTCTGTTCCAAATAATTTTGAATTGAGTGAACTCAATGGGATTTCAGTGAGAGCTTGGGTGTTGAGGATATGTGTGTGTGTGTGTGTGTGTATGTATGTATGTATGAATATGTATACACGTATACACACAAAGAGAGACACACAGAGAGAGACTTAAGGACCATCCTAAAAAATTCTTGTTGAATTTATGGTTAAGAAAACCCTGAGTTCATCTGAGATAAATAGATGTGAGATTCAACCCTGGGAGAGCATCCTTCTTTCCTGTCCCAATGAAATTTCAATGTAAAGCTCTAGATTTTGAGTTCTTATCTGAAAGACAGCACAATCCTAAGAGAAAACAACATCGCGGCTCTCCCAGAAGGAAGAAGAATCATATGTATCATATATCTACCACACATTTTGCTCTAATTGCTTAGGTATGATCATTTTAGATATTGCTTCATCTGTGATGGCTAACACTGTCAGGGCAAGCATATATAAACAGAGAACAAACTCCACTCCCTTCTAGCATTGATGACGTTGTCTAGTTGGGGAATGAAATGTCTACAAGAAAACAGTCAAACTCAGAGAGTCCCCATAAGATCTAAGTTTAAGATGACAAGGATAAAAGGGTTGGGAGAAGCATGTCAAATCAAAGATATAATTGTTCTGAACTAACCCACCCAACCTGGTACCAGCCTTCTCTTTTTGGCCATACACCAAGAAATCATTTAAGATATCATTCCTTGATGTGTCTGGAAAATATCTTGTTAGAAGCAAAATTTAACCTGATTTATTTAGACCCCATGGTCCCTCCTCATCATCCAATCTCTTTTATTTTTAATACCTAAAAAGAAGGTGGCTTTGATTAAATTGCTAAAAGGTTGCCCATATTTTTATATCTGTACAAAAAAGCTCCTTATTTGTATTCACAGTGTCTAAACTGTATTAGCAGGAGTTTAATAAAAACTGTGCTTTTCTTTGTCAAAACATGCATCTATCCTTTAAGGTGAAGATACAACTGTTTTAGGAGGCAAAACCCATTCAGAAATCAGCACAGTGCATTAAATACAAAGGTTCCCCCATCACATGTTCCTTTCTTTGAGGGTTTTGCACTTACTATAAAGTGGGAGAAAGCTATTTTCGAAGATGTTGGATGACTTGAGTGACAGTGTTATCACCGCATCTATCTAAATCCCTGGATTCTTAATACAGTTACTGTAAAAATATTTACATTGCTTTCTTTCCAAGTGGATAATATAAAAATATGCCCACCTTGTTTATTGCTGTTCTCTTTTTTTAATGTGAAAAAGCGACTTGAAACAGGAAAAAAGTTAAACTAGTGGGTTCAACTCGCATTTGGAGTGTGGTACATATGCAGTTTGCAATATCAGATTCTGAAAATGGACCCATCAAATCATTGAGAAAATTCCATATCTCAGTGCTCTTGATTTATGTGCAAAAATTCAACGTTTTGTTCCTGGGATAGGTCAGCTGTTGAGAAAAGCCTTTAAAAACCATTTCCAGGGATGTTGTAGACAATAAATAGGTGCAGTCATATTCTCAGTATAAGGTCAGACTCTTCAATTGCATCATCCTGTTCTCATTACATTTTAAGGACATCTAAACACAAATTATCTTCCACAAATAGATTTCTTCTTCAAAAAAAAAAAAAGGAANCATCATCCTGTTCTCATTACATTTTAAGGACATCTAAACACAAATTATCTTCCACAAATAGATTTCTTCTTCAAAAAAAAAAAAAGGAATCAATTTCAGTTCCACATTTTTCTCGCATTAAATTCTTTTCAGTCTGTCTCTTTATCAATCTGTGATTGTTTTTTATCTGCACAGCACGTTCATGAATTTTGGCAGGCACTTTTCTTAATATTCCTATTACTGTTTATAACTTTCCTATCGAACAAAATGCATTTGTGTTTCCTAATGAAGTTTTTTTTTTTCAAGAACATATTTTGTGGCCACTCTAGTCTATCTCCTGGATTGTTCTTATTGAAATTATGAACCGCGCTTGCACATGACGACAGGAGCAGATTTTTTGTGTGTGCGAAGTCCACCAAGAGGAAATAGGTATTTGGCAACCACACAAAGAGGTGAACCAAATGAATTTCTTCGCTGTTCCTCCCGCAATGTGAGATATTTGACACATGTAGCCAAAAACTCAGTTACGACTGAATTTTAATCATTTAGAAGATTATGTATCTCATGCTCAATTAAGCTCCTCTGGCACTTCAGCCAGTAATACTGAACAATGTATAGTCAGACGTTAAGCAGCTTGGTTCACCTCCTGTTAAATTTCATATGTTGTCTGTCTGTCTCGGCTCCAAAGACTTCCAAGCTAAGCATTAAGAAGTGCTCTGTGCAATTGACATCACGTCTCAGAATGGCATTGCTCGAGAGTCTGCAGAGTGAAGTGGCAATCCCTGGAGAGGCTCACAACTGCAAGAAGAGGTGAGAGCTTTCCCCAATGTCTCCCTCAATGAACGTCTTGGTTCAGGAAACAGATAGATTTTCTTACACCTCTCCCCCAGATACTGCAGGGTAGGCCTATAGATGATCCCCTCCATCCGTATGATGGGTTAATAAGAGGAAGGGGAGACAAAAAAGAAACAGAGGGAGAGGGAGACACAGAGAGAGAGAGAAAGAAAGAGACTGAGAGAGACTGAGACACAGAGAGACAGACAGAGAAACAAGGAGAGACAGAAAGACAGAGAGACAGACAGAGAGAGAGAGAGAAACAAAGAGAGAGACAGAGAGATAGAGATCGAGAAACAAAGAGAGAGAGAGAGATTGAGACAGAGAGAGACATAGACAGAGAAATGAAGAGAGACAGAAAGACAGAGAGACAGACAGAGAGACAGAAAAACAAAGAGAGAGACAGAGAGATAGAGATTGAGAAACAAAGAGAGAGAGAGAGAGACTGAGACAGAGAGAGACAGAGACAGAGAAACGAAGAGAGAGACAGAGACAGAAAAACAAAGAGAGTCAGAGAGACAGAGAGAAAGAAATGAAGAGAGAGACAGGGACAGAGACAGAGAAACAAGGAGAGACAGAAAGACAGAGAGAGACAGAGAGGCAGAAAAACAAAGAGAGAGACAGAGAGATAGAGATTGAGAAAGAAAGAGAGAGAGAGACTGAGACAGAGAGAGATAGAGACTGAGAAACAAAGAGAGAGACAGAGAGAAAAAAACAAAGAGAGAGACAGAGACAGAGTGACAGAGAAATGAAGAGACAGACAGAGACAGAAAAACAAAGAGAGACAGACAGAAAGAAACAAAGAGAGAGACAGAGACAGAGGCAGAGAGAGAGAAATATACTCAGACTATTTCACTCCTGCTGCAGAACAAGTTCTAATTTTCTCTTAAACCTCACCCCATCCTAAATAATATCTATTTAAAGTTTCCTTTGGAAAAAACAAATGAGAGAACTGTCTCTTTAAGCAATTTTTTTTAAAAAGGATAGCAAAACTAGCCCTCAATTTACAACAGTTTGCTTAGTGACCGTTTGCTGTTCCAATGGCACTGAAAAAAGTGAGACATGACCGTTTTTCACCTTTATGTCTGTTGCAACATCCCCAAGGTCACATGATCAAATTCAGATACACGGCAAATGACTCATATTTATGATGGTATTGCAGTGTACCGGGGTCTCGTGATCCTCTTTTTTGCGACCTTCCGACAAGCAAAGTCAATGAGGAGAAGCCGGATCCACTTAACAACCTGGTTCCTGATTTAACAGCTGCAAGGATTCACTTAATAATGGTGGCAAAAAAGGGTCATCAAATGGGGCAAAATTCACTTGGACAAATGTCTCACTTAGCAACAAAAACCCTGGGCTCAATTGTGGTTGTACGTCAAGGACTACCTATATGCCAGCCTGATCCAAGAGCTTTTATTCCCAAAACTGAAAGGATAGAATCATCCACCACATTTAAGGAGAGGGAGAAACTGCTTTTCAGATGTAGGACATACAATATTGTAAAATATTCAGACTCTGTTATTCCCAGCCCTGGAAAAATAACAGAGGGGAAAAGGTTCTTCCTAGGCCTGAAACCAGAGGTGGGATTCAGCCGGTTCTGACCAGTTCTGGAGAACTGGTAGCAGAAATTTTGAGCAGTTCGGAGAACCATCAAATGCCCCCTCTGACTGGCCCTGCACCCATCTATTCTCTGCCTCCCTTTGAGTCCCAGCTGATCGGCTGGGTCTTCTTTGGTTGCCCTGCACAGGAGAACAGAGCTGAAAAGCAGGTTAGTGGGGTGGGGAGGGAATGGAGATTTTGCAGTACATCCTTCCTCTGCCATGCCCACCAAGCCACGCCCACCAAGCCATGCCCACAGAACAGGTAGTTAAAAAAAATTGAATCCCACCACTGCCTGAAACCCCTTACATTTGAGGCACAAATCTCTTCTACCTAACAGTAAACTTCATCCGATAGTTTGTCTCCAAGACTTTTGTTTTCTGATACCATAATATCCTTAATATGTACACCTCTGTTCTCCTGGAGGGAAAAGGTCTGTGCAAAGTGAATGTAGGTTGGCCAGCCCATGGTAGGCTATGAATTTATGTATATAAGATGCTGTGAATGTTTAATCTGCTGTATATTTATTATCGTGAAGAGTAACAAATTACACCAGAAAAGCTTATGGCATAACATTATTCTTAATTAATAGGAAAGTGCAAGGATCTTTTTTTTTTTTAAATTTATACTGGAGAAAAATCTAGTTGCTAATTTGTTTGCAAATGCATCTGTAAAAATGAAATACAAAAATGTGAGCCCATTCACTTTGTTAATTTAATACTCAAAGGTGCTTTGTTTTTCGTGTGGGGATCTGCATACTTGAAGAATTCATTGGATTGTTGAGTGAAATACGCTCAACTCTTCTTAGATATTTCACGAGGTGTCTAATTATTATTGTAAATTCAATGCAACTTGCAATGTCTCATGAAAATACCATGAGGCTCCCCTCTCTCCTTGATTCTGCTTTGCATGTGGTGTGTGTGTGTGTGTGTGCATGTGTGCACCCATGTGTTTCTGTGTCTCTGTGTTTAACAGTATTGCAATAAGCAGTGCTCTGGCTCAAACATGAATCAATATCCAGGACTTGTTTCCAATTGCTCTAACCATTCAGATTTTTTAAAAAATCTGCATAGATATCCCTCTGGACAAATTTTCCTTCATTAAAATGGCCTAGGAACTTTTACTAATAGGAAAAATAATAGCAACACAAAAATCAGATATTCTGAATGTAGAGACTATGAATATGAGGCTTATGGAAGAAATTCATTCAAATAGGATAGAATAGAATAGAATAGAATAGAATAGAATAGAATAGAATAGAATGGAATGGAATGGAATGGAATGGAACAGAATNTATGAATATGAGGCTTATGGAAGAAATTCATTCAAATAGGATAGAATAGAATAGAATAGAATAGAATGGAATGGAACAGAATAGAATAAAATGCAAAATATTAATGGAATTATTATCTATTATTATATATATTATTATTTATAATATATCATAGAATAGAGAAAACATAGTATAGCATAGCATAGCATAACATAACATTACATAACATAACATAACATGTTATAATTATATATTATTGTATAATTATTACTTAGCATATGGCTTATAGTCACCAGACTAGGTAACATCTTCCGCAAAGTTTGAAATGAAATTCGAGTAAACAAGCATTCAGAAACCAACCCATAAGCTCGGAGAAAGAACGAACCTCCACCTTCAAATAATCTCATTTTCCCCCCTCTCTAAAGGATCATGGTTCCTCCTATCCTCAAGTCATTATTCAGGATTAGTCCTGTTTAATTCAGTGGAACTGTTGTGGTGGAATGCTGTTTAAAGTTAGTCATGCTTCAGTTAGGCTAGGCATAAATAAGTCTTGGATCGGACCCATTACCTTAAGAAACAACAGACAGCAGCTGCTGTTGATCAAAGTTGCAAAGACTGCTAGAAATGGATGACTATTATTTTAAGGAAGCTTCACCGAGATTGTGGCCTTGGCTGTGACATAAATGAAACTGTAGTCATCTCTGCGCAGTGTCATGCATCTTTCTGCTTTTTATCTTCCTGTCACCTAGAAGACTGAAAATGATTGATAAAAGGCAAAGGAGAACTAGCAGCCATTATCGTTGCACGGCTCCTTAATGGTATAGACTCTCTCAAGTCAACTAGAGATTCCATGGTCAATCGTTTTATGGACAATTTAGCAATGGTTTAAATGTTGTCATCTTCTGGATTGGTTTTTTTTTTTTTTTAATAACTTTCCAATCTGGGCTATGGCCTTGGGAGATTACCCAGCAGTTCAACCACATTCAGCCCAAATAAGCTAGATCCTGCTATCTAAGTCTATTGAAAGGCTACTTCCATGTTGCCAACACAAGAGAAAGGGCTCCATCGAAGCAGAGGCAAAGAATATTATTTGGTATTGACATTTGTGTATGCAGTTTCATTTGCTAGGTTTGCTAGGTTCGTTTGCTAGAGGGAAAGACTATAATTTAAACAGAGATATAACTATAGCTCATTTTATGGTAAATGACTGGGATCAGGTGATCAACAAACCACAAGCTCAGTCTGCTGATGGTGTATGTATAGAGAATGGCCTTCAGCTTAAATGCATTGCTTGCAAATTCCTTGGCATGTCCAAATAGATTAGAAAAAAACACCAGCCTAAAAAAATCCTAAGAAGTGTTATCAGTCTGGGTAAAGCTGTGATACAAAAGTGGGCAGCCTTCCATCAACCTTTTTTCCCCCCAGTCCCCGGAAGGATTGCAAGGATTAGAACTAAGGGCTGTAAATTTTGGAGTCTAAAATGGGTTGAGATCCAAATTGATATTATGGACTTAAGCCATCATTTTCAACCCTTTTCAATCCTCAAACCATCTTCAGAAATGGAGCCACCACTGTCCTGACATAGGTAGCACTGAGCAAAATGTTGTCTTGGCATGAGAAAATTCCTCTCTTCCTAATGGGAAGTTCAAGGCTACTTCTATTTTCTTATGGTGATTTATATTATGTTGAGAAAAGGTATAAAATATGCCTTAAAATTGAGAAGCTCTTAACATAGAGAACTATCCTGACAACGCTGCCAGTTGAGACAGCTGGAGGAAATATGGGGGTTGAATCTGTTTGCCTCATTCTCCTTTTGCTCTGGACAGGTGAGATAATCCTTGACTTATGATCACAATTGAGCCCCAAATTTCTGTTGCTAAGTGAGACAGCTGTTAAGTGAATTTTGACTCATTTTCAAGTCACTTTTTACAGTGCCGTTATAATTTTGAATGGTCACTGAATGAACTGTTGTAAGTCAAGGACTACATGTTGTGGTATGTTAGCCTGGAAGAAAAACAAAGGCTGGACGACAAGTTGCAAGGAGGAAGAAGAAGATGAAGAAAAAGAAGGAGGAGGAGGAGGAGGAGGAGGAGGAGGAGGAGGAGGAGGAGAAGAAGAATTCTTTATTGGCCAAGTGTGCTTGGTCACACAAGGAATTTGTCATTGGTGCATAAGCTCTCAGTGTACATAAAAATACATTCATCAAGATTCATAAGATACAATACTTAGTGATCGTCATAGGAGACTAAATAAGCAATCAAAATTATATTAGGAAACTAAATAATATAGAACTATCTGCAAAAATCTGGACAGCCATGAGATGGCAGCAAAGAATTAGAGTTATAAGTGTCTCTGATCGTGTGGATTGATGCAGTCCAGGTTTAGAAAGGTCTTCATAACAGAAATCCTCTACAACCAAGGATAGCACTGATAAATTTAAGCCTTTAAGCTTGCTGTTTCAGGGATTTCCCATAAACCAAGTGAAAGCCTGTATTTCTCTGTTGAATTCTCATCTGTTCCTGCTGAAGCTCTGATGATGGATACTGCAAATCTGGCACTGGTGAGGAACCAAGACTGTCTCATCACTACCATATGGCAAATGTAGAGTAATAAACAGTTTTCAAATAAAACACTCTGTATATTTCCTGATGTAGGTATGATTTCTGACAATCTTAGGGAAAATATTGTTGGCAGCAGACCCAGAATCCTTGCTGTAGGGTTTCCAAGATTTTCTGTTTGGTGTGAGTGAAGTTTCTTAAAAGATTGAAAAATAGTGTTCTCTTCCAAGAAAGGAAGCTGCCATATTTCTCTGAACACAGTGCTTAAGATTGCTTATCGTTTCATTGGTAAAAAGACAGACACATTTCCTGACTTTAGTTGGCTTTAGTTTAACTTCCTGGATTTTTCTGACCTCTTCACTACTCTGCAGTTAGATGCAGAGTTGGAGGGTTTAATAGCAGTGTCAGAAAGTGGCATTCAGCTCATTTTCATAGCTGAAGTTCAGGTTTTAGTTCTGTTGTGTATTTACTTGGAGAAATCATGTCTTGTATCTTTGAGTGTGATATGGTAGAGAGAGTGTAGAGACCCAGATTCAAGTTCCAATTTAATCTAGAAAAGCTCTTGACAATTCAATGATATCCATGTCAATGAAGACGAGGAGGAGGAGGAGGAGGAGGAGGAGGAGGAGGAGGAGGAGGAGGAGGAGGAGGATGATTATTCTTTATTGGCCAAGTGTAATTAGACACACTTGTATTTACTGTGATTGTATTTACTTGGAGAAATCATGTCTTGTATCTTTGAGTGTGAGTGTATAAAGAGAGTATAGAGACCCAGATTCAAGTTCCCATTTGATCTAGAAAAGCTCTAGATAATTCACTGATATCCAAGTCAATGAGGACTAAATAAAGGGAGATTAATATACACTGCCTTGAGCTTCTTACAGAAAAGTCAGGACAGATATTGAACAAATATAATTGACATCAAGTTAGACTCCTTATGCAAAATGCCCCAGCCTTGCTTGTTTAAGTGTTAAAAGTAACATATCAATTGGGAAATGTCAGCCATCTAGGCCATGGTTGTGTCTTGGTGCTTTTTCAAAAGGCAACTGGAGCCAGCTTCCAAGAAGCTGAAGAAGCTTCTTAGATGAGAAGCAGAATATCTTCAAAGAAAAATCAGAGAGTCCAGTTGCCTCTTGAAAAAGCACCTTTGGGATATCAGTTGGGACTACTTGTTTGGCAGTATTCCAGAGGAACAAGATGTTCCGATTATAGGAGTCCTCAACAAGTAATCCTCAACTTACAACAGTTCATTTAATCATTCAAAGTTACAACGGTGCTGAAAAAAATGACTTGTGTCAATTTTTCAGACTTACAACCGATGCAGCATCTCCATGGCCATCTGATCAAAATTCAGATGCTTAGAGACTGATTCATATTTATGACAGTTGCAGTGTCCCAGGGGCTCATGTGATCCCCTTTTGCAAACTTCTGACAAACAAAGACAATGGGGAAGACAGATTCACTTAACAACCATATTACTGACTTAATAACTGCAGTGATCCACTCAAAAACTGAAACAAGAAAAGTGTCATGCCCCTGTTAGAACCTGTTAGACTCCAGGGAGAGGAGGAACAGCTGACAGGGAGTAGGAGTGTGGCTCCAGAGGTTGTGGAGGAAACTGGGGAAGGGGACAAGCCGACGGCATTCAGAGGAAGACCCAGGCCCATCCCCTTTTCATCCTAGGGCACACAGGGAAGAGGGATAAGAGAGAAACGTGAATGGTGTGGTCTACGGGGGAGGAAAGGGCCTTGAACCCCTTCATGGGCTGTAGCTGTGAGCTGTTTAAAAGGACAAATTGCACATGGGCCAGTGCTGGAAGCAAAGCGTGAAAATATTTCTAGTCTCTCAGTTCTTATCTGAGTTCTGGTGTCTTTCCCAATGTGTATATTTCAATATCTGTGGACGTCTTCAAGCCCTTATCCTGCCTTGTCTCATTAATTTTTCAGTGTGGTTTGTGTTTTTTTTTCTATTCATAATTTATATGTATTTTGAGTTTGAACAGAAGTTCTTCCTTTTCACAACTGTTTTTGGGGGAGTTTTTTTTCTCCACTCAATGATAATTGGACCTTTAAAGCCAAATTGAAGGAATTAAAGGGACTTCACCTGTTTTTGTGTCTTTGTTGCTTTTGTATCCCACCCTGGGTCATCACAAAAAGTCATAAAATGGGACAAAACTCAGTTTACAACTGTTTCGCTTAGCAACAGAAATTTTGGGCTCAATTATGGTCATAAATTGAGGACTACCCCTATTGCTGTAAAGTAATTGAACACCAAAAGCCAGTTTGGGGCATGAGTTATGGTATCAACATGGAACCTGGGAGACTCTGAACTCTCGTTCAACCCAAAGTCAGTTGGGTGTCCTTGGGTTAGTAACTTCTCTCAACCCAAAAAAGGAGGTAATGGCAACCTGTTTCTTAGAATTCTTGCCAAAAAAACAAACTTTGGAGATTTGTCCAGGCAGTCTTTGAGAATTGGACACAGATGAACAACAACAACAAAGTTGCACACCACTTGAGCTTGAGCCCAATTGAAGTCAAAGTTCAACAACAAAGTTGCACACCACTTGAGCCCAATTGAAGTCCTCCTTCAATTGGGCACATGTCAGAATCACAAAGCTGGAAAAGAGAGATGTGTTCTCATATTTTTAAGAGACAGATGAATTCTAAAGAAGAATTCAAAAAGCTAATAATAATTCAAAGGGAGAGCAAGGCAGGTAACGGGAACATCGAGTCCCTACCCCCAACTCCAGATGGAAAAAGGAAGATGAAGAAGATGGAATTGCGTTTAAGGCTATGATGGGCCATCTTTTAAAGATTTGCTTGTCTCTCTGTCATTTCTTTGACCTTTTCCCCTGACAGATTAAACCTTAAATTTTAGTTTAGAAATAACTGCAGAGAGTATGACAGCACCTGTCTCCATTTCTCTAATTCAGCAGCCCCAAAGCCACAAAGGATAGAGATGTTCCTTTAAGAAAGATGGGTTCCTTACACACCACCGTGAGTGTAGATATTGCTTTGGTGGCTCAGATACAACCAGATAAGCTTCTCCAGGCCCAACCTGGCCTTACCCAATGATGTTGGGTTGACTGTTTGGATGGTGTGGAAAGGTGAAGGCCAAGGGCCATAACCAAGTACACTATAATTAAAATTTGACAGAGCCTAATTTGAAAAGAAGGCGCATCCTCTGAAGCCCCCATGTATTTGTAGGTTGGGTTAGTATACACAGCTCATTCCTTGAGCTCTTGGTGTACGTATCTTGCTATCACTTGGCTGTGTACTGGCAGAACATAATTGGCAGCCCGTGGCATTCCTGTCTGTGAGTGTCTCTCTAAATGGAGCGTATTTCAGCCTTTATCTGGTGATGGCTGTTACCTGAGAGACGCTGAAGGCCATCTCAAAGGGCTTGTAGTGGCTAATGGTACCTATTAGGACTAGCAATTAGCTGAGGAAACTCTCGACCAGGCAGCTTCCAGCTCTTTTCACTTCCTCTCACCTTAACTAGCTGTGTCTAATAGAAGAGACAAGGAACAGGTAAGGAAAGTGTGCAATCACACCAAGGCAGAGATGTGGTGATGCAAGGTTGGGGGGGGGGGAGGAGGGAGAAACACAGACAAAAGAATCAAGGAGGAAATAAGTGCTGGGGGAAAATAATAGAGTTGACAGAATGCAGAGAAGAGAAAGAAGAGATCCCACTAGTTATTCCACAAATCTGTAGCCAGGGCCTCGGTTTCCTTCAAACTACAGTAAGACCCCACAGTCTGTTTGCTCTGTAGTTTGGGGATAATAATACAATCTAATTAGGTGGTGTAGGTCATAAAGAGAGACAACCCCCCCCCTTTACATATGGCTGCGGCTGGTTACCATGGTGCGAACAATGGTCTCGATAGAAACGTGGAACCGAACATCAGAGAATTAAGATAATAAATTAGTTTCATTGAATAATAAAGGCTTGCACTTATCCATTAATTAAGGGTAATCGTATGCCATAAGCTTTTGTGTGCTATAAGTAATTTGTTACACTTCACGATAAATATATAGAGGATTAAAAATTCAATACAGCTAACAGGAAGTGAATTATTTCAATATATGTTACAAAAGATGTGTGTTTGGTATTCTTCCTTGTAAATTATTCTTGTTATAATGAGAGGTAGAGGCACATGACACTTGTCAAAGGTTGTGTGTATGTGCATTTGGAATGTAACTTTTTGATAAGTGTGTGTGTATTTGCACACATGCATGCACATATATATATACACATTCTCTTTCCCACACATACAGCCCTACACATTTTTCACAATTTCACAAAAACCTTAAAATACCCCATACAATGAGTATATCTGAATGATAGATTAGTTCACTGATAATTAATACATCGTTCTTGTAGCATGCAATAAATGAATTACATAGTGCTCCAAGATCCCTTAAAGGTGTTATAACCTTAACAAATGTATTTTTTCCCCTCCGTTATAAGATGTACCACTCATCCTTGGCAGTTGTGAAGAAATGCCTTAAAACCAATGTTGACTGCAGAAATATTATTTCATGTTTTTATTTTATTTTACTCCAAGACTACAGGACAGAAAGGTTAAAGACTTAAAATTCAGATAAGTCATGGGATCCAGAAATAAATCATGAGAGATTATAAGCTTTAAGGCTGTCTTAAAATATAACTTTTCATGGAGTACTGCATTCTAAATCCATTGAGGTGCTTGCTTGCTTGCTCATTTATTTATTAGAATGGCATTTTCTCTTTTGCACAGTATCCACAGAGGATTATTTAATGATTCCCCTTACTCTACTGTACCTTTTTAAAACCAGCACGACTAACTGTATTATCTCCAAACTATACTTACACAATTGATGAACCAGCACATCAAATGGTCGCAACAAAGAACTCCAACTGTCAAATTCTACAATACAATAATAAATGTTTGGCCCATCAACATCTCTTTCAGGGCCTCAACAGCCTGGAACCCAAGTGTGAACTAGCAATTCATTTTGTCTCTCAAACCTCTCAAATTCCTTCTCCAAAAGAGATTCTGCCTTAAGGAGTCTGGCCCTTAGGTTGCCCCAACAAAGCCTGACAAGTGTGTCATTCTCCTTTCTAAACTGTTTTAGACTGTTTCTAAACAGTCACCTGTTTTGCTGTCTTGAGTAGGTGGAATTTCAGAACAACCACCACAAAACTTTGGAATGAACTAAAAATCTATCTGCTATTTCCAATAAACAGTTTGGATGTAACAGTGTCCTTCCTATTTGTTCTAAACAACAGGTAATTAGTGGCATCCAGCCTTGAATACTGGAAGTAATTTATACCTGTCGTGAGTCTAGTTACTAATATCCTTGTCCACCTTGAAATTGGCTAATCAATCATTTTTAAAGGAACTAGGTTAGTTGCCTAACCTGTTAGTCTAACTAACAGTTGCAAAACATTTAGCTAGATACTTTGCAAAACACCCCAAGGTTTATTACACTTTTGGGGGAAAATGCTAATAAGATAATTAGTGGGAGTAAACCATTAGCTGGTTTGCTTTGAGTAGATGGAACTACCTTGCATATTGATCTGTGCCTAACTTCAATTCTCTGCCTATCCTCCATTCAGACCCTTCTCCACCTATGGGGACACCAGAGAGGGAAGCTTTGAATGAAAATATTTCAACTTCCAGATGTCCCAATGGTGCTTTTTTCAAAAAGCATCTGGACTTTCTTGGTTTTTCTTCAGTTCTGACTGAAGAAGCTTCTTGGATGAGAAGCAAAATGTCTTCCAGGAAAAACCAAAGAAGTTCAGTTGCCTTTTGAAAAAGCACTTTTGGGACAACCACAATCTGGATAATTGAGAATCTGCATAGATGTTCAATTTCCAGAATGTTCAGCAATGAGTGTGTCAGATCCATAATTTTTGGAGTTGACATCTAGATGATACCAATCTTCTGTTTCTTTCTTTCACATCCCTTATGATTCAGTTTGCATTTATAGACAAATGCTGAAACCAGACACTTCAGGTTCAGAGAATATATTTCTGAATTTGAATCAGTGAAATGCCAATCAAGTTATTGGAATAACTTTCTGACTTCACTCAAAGGTGTTTTTTCAGGAAACAACTGGACTTTTTTGTTTTCCTTGAAGACATTTTGCTTCTCATCCAAGAAGCATCTTAGTTCTGAAAAAGCTTCTTGGATGCATGAGAAGCAAAATGCCTTCAAGAAAAAACAAGAAAGTCCAGTTGTCTCTTGAAAAAGTACCTTGGAGACAACCATGACCTGGATAACTGAGAATCTCCACAGACACTTCCTGAGTTCATTTATGGCATTTGAAGTTCAGAACATGGCTTGAAAATACTGAGAAGTAATGGGAGAAGAAGTAGTTAGCTGAAGAGCTCACCACTGCTCTGCATAAAAACCACCATCTATAATTCACAAAAAATTTGAGGATTGCATCCATGCTCAGTGCTTCTGTTTAGAAGAAATCTAGCAGTGTTTATGCATACACTGAGTTTTAAGAAACATTCCTCCTTCTTGTGCTGTGAATGGACAATGTGCAGGCACTCAATTCCCTTCTACTGTGCAGAAAGTGGTTCAGAGAAGAAACTATTAGCACTCCCTTAAACCACCATCTTAAGATGATAAGCAGAATTTGAATGATCATGGGCCAAAACACTTGAAAATTAAAGACACAAAGGAGTTCAAAGAGGAATTAGGAAAAAGGTTCATTTCCAGCAGAAATGAACACCATCTCCAAGGCTTCTTCCCAGCAAAAATAATTAAATAGCAATATCTGAGTCTGCCCTCTTCCCCAGAAAAAGAATTAAAAAAAAAACCTTCTCTAACGTTAAATATGACCTTTGGATTAAAGAACTACAAATGTTCCTAGGAAGTTGAAAAACATGCTGGATGGAAGAACTAAAGAGCAGCAGGCACAGATGCCATGGTTTGGCAGACAGGAGAAAGAGAGAGACAGAAGAAGAACAGAAAATGGTTTTGAATGAGGAAGACATTTGTTTTTTTTTAAAAAACAGTTTTGTGGTCTCTGGAGGAGATTAAGATTTATCCTGCAAGGAAACATCTCTGCTTTGGAAGAAGAGAAAGGGCTGGGGAAGGTGAAGGGCAGTGTCTGCCTATTTTAAATGTTAATAACCTCAGCTGTAAAACAATAGCATGCACCAAGATGGTTAGAATAACAGAATAAAAGTCTGATGTATTGTATGTTTGGAATACAGAATAACAGACTTGGAAGGGACCTTGGAGGTCTTCTAGTCTAACCCCTTGCTCAAGCAGGAGGCTCTATGCCATTTCAGACAAATGCTTGTCCCATCTCTTCTTGAACACCTCCAGTGATGGAGCACCCACTGCTTTTGAAGGTAAGGTGTCCCACAATTCTTCTCTCATATAATTATATAAAATGTATCAGGAACGTTTGAAATTGGGAGTATCTGTATGTAAGGATAGGAGACCCCATATGAAAGAATTCAGCCCAACAGTCATTAGTGTCAGATTAGATCACTTTTAAAAAAATGTAATCTCTTTTTCCTTCTACAGCCCTAAAGTGAACATTTTCTAGCACTGTAAAGTTTTGCAGAATCTGCTCAAATAGACTTCATAGTAAGCTGGGGAGAGGAAACTAAAGGTAAAAATGAATGAGTATCCTGCCTGTAATGAATCTCTATTATATCACCTTCAAGTCACTGTGTGAAAGATGGAAGAGAGTGAGAGGGAGAGGGAGAGTGAGAGAGAGAGAGAGAGAGAGAGAGAGAGGAACAGCATCAGCAACAACACAACCTTCTGTACCAAAATTTTAGTCACTGATGAAAAATATGTGACCTTCTGTTTTTTTCCCCATCAAAATGCTTCCAACAGTTCAGCAGGTCCTTCCTAACCTCCTCCAATATACCAGTTTCACTGCTGAGACAGTTTAGTAGTCAAAACTGTAGGGAAATTGAATGTACACTTACTGTATAAAAATGATATGCTTGGTTAGTGATAATTTAGCAGAAATAAGTACATCAATCATAGGCTAGCAAGATGTCGGCAAGTACAACGTCGGAAAAACAGAGAACGAAAAATAAAAAATAAAAGTGATGAATTTTGGGTTAGATTTACAAAAGTCCCATGTTAAAAATGCTGTAGAATAAAGCTTGTGCTAGTCTTTCTTTCATTTTCTTTACAAGGAAAAAAAATAAGAATCTTCTGAAACAAGGCTCAGTAAAGACTCTATAAACATCCTTCTCTCCATTCTTATGTGTGTTCAATTACAAATCCATCCTCTCTTTTGTTTCTGTCAGGATGAAAGGAGGCATGTGCATAATGTCATATTGCCATGCACACAGAGAAGGCTAATTTTTAGGAGTGCTTCTCAACCTGTAGTCTGTGGAGTCTTGGACATTTGCGATCAGTACTAAATTTAGAACTCAATTCAGAACCCCCCCCCCGTACTGGTGTTCTTCCACAAATTTCCTATAGGTCAATTAAGAAAAGGTTGGAAACCACAGATTTGAATCCAAAGACTGGGAGAGGTTATGCATGGGATCTAAATGTGGAGCCTCAAAGCTGATCCAGAAATGTGCCTCCTGCTTTGGTAATGGCTAGCGGTCAAACAAAATATGTTATGGAATGTCACCAAGTTTGGGGTTTTCCTGCTTCTTTCGCTACTGGAATAGCCCTGAAGAATAAGTTCATTCCGAGTTGATAAATCTGTCATCCTCATCAGGAATTGGGAAATGAACATTTAACTTGACATTTTGACCAGCCATTGGTTAGATCTGAGAATGCTTTGAAATTGCTCAACAAGGGGCTGTTTCCCGATGATATAATAATGGCAACAATACTTATTCTTTCTCTTACTCCAAAGTTATCACTTCATTTTCCTTATGATCAGCAACCTCCTTGTCTCTAATGAAGGTTCCTGAACTAAAGAATTTTTTTTAATAAAGTTTTATTGAGTTTTAACAAAACAAATAAAACATCTTATTTGAGTATAGCATGGTTCCGGGTGATTACATTTCTATACAGACACAATTTCATATGCATATTTATCTTATATATTCAACTTCATATCTTATTACTCTTTTTCCAACTTCTCACTATTTCTCCCTTAACTTGTCTGAATTTTCTTTTATGATTATCTCATTTTCTTCTTATTTAATTGTATTTCTTTTACCTACATTTCTATATCTTTTTATTCATTATACTATACTTTCATCTGTCTTGTTTACAATTTCATTATGTTCTCTTCCAACATTCTTAAAAAACAAAATTCCCTCTATGATTGCCAATCTGAGTGCAACACTTTTAAGTCTTATTGTTATTATCATAAGAAATTTCATTAAACATTAAATTTCTGCATTCTAAAATTATAACGTTCAAATTTCTAATATCTATTTTATATCATGTAAATCATCTCATTCAGACTCTGCTTGGTACTTCCCTTTAAAAATGTATATATATATATATGCTGTTCAGCTTCCTTTGGGTATTATCCCACGTCATTGTAGTGCTTTTAAAGTTGTAGCAATGTTTCA